>JABASP010002007.1:0-23463 GCA_019776565.1 Sminthurinus signatus | reverse complement strand
AAAAAACATTTTTTATAAAAAATATTTTTTTTTAATAAAAAGGTTACATTTGGGTTATTTTACATCCCCCTATGTTAAAAAACATTTTTTACAAAAAATATTTTTTTTAAATAAAAAGGTTACATTTGGGTTTTTTTACATCCCCCTATGTCAAATTCAGTTTTTTTTGTACTAAAAATCGGTTACAAAGGGTTAAATCTTCATCCCCTAGCCGGTTACAGAAAAAGGGGGTTTTGGATATAGAAGACCGGATCCTTCGGCTCCGGTCAACAATCTACTATGCGTCCAACTCCTACGGCATTTTTTGGAGCCTTTGATTGACTTGCGCTCATCATCGGATTAACATCATAGAGTGAGGAGTACAAAAAGACACAAGTCAGCTCTGCTCAGTTGAGAGTTTGTGTGATTTTCCTTCTCTTATTCATCATATCAAGATATAAGATATCTTTCATTACAATACCAAAAACCAAAACTCTCCATCTTCCTCTTCTTCTTTATTATCATCTTCACTTACTCAGAGTTTACAATTCACTAAATTGCTTCTGCCTAATGCACTCAAGACCCAAGAAAGCCATGTACATTGTACAAATGTACATGGTTGGAGGTTGGAGAGAGGATTAATTTGTTTTTATGATCAAATGGATTAGCTGTCAGTTAAAAAGTTTGACACGGAATAGCGTAAATGCTACTGCACTTTACATGACCAGACTCTTAATATCTATCCGCTGAAACCTAAAAACTAATAATTGTAATGGTAATTCTAATACAATTACAATTACATATTTGTTCAGAATATTACACAAGTTTTCCTTGTGTAAAAAAAGATATTTTTCCTACTTCAAAGGATAACTAGAACTAAAACTAGAATAACAACTTGTAGAAGATACAAGTAAAGCTTATTATGTAAATAGTAAACAACAGACAACAAAATCGACTGAATGAATGAGTGCATAACTTTTACAACGTGTGTAATTTGTAATTTTAAGTAGATTATACAAATGTTATGCATGTTTTTCTTGGAAAATATTATACTATGTAGACTTAAGTCAATAATCATTCAACTAAACATCAGATATTATCAATTATACTCTAATTGCAAATCACGGTATGAGTTAGTAACCAGTAGCCTTGGCACTCGATACTCAATACTTAAGTTCTGGAATTCAAAAAATTGTCATATTATTTGATTTTTGAAACACCTAACATTTTGAGCAAATAAATGACTCTTTATGCCCATTTATTTGCAACTTTTATCCCAGAATTATGTCAGTCGTCAGTCGTCAGTCGTCATATTTAATACAATTCAAATGGGGAAAGCTGAGGTTTCTTTTGAGAAAACCTCTCCACTTGCTTTAGCTATACAATAAACAATAAAAGGTGTAAAAAGTAAAAATATATTCGTATAAAATTTGGGATTCGGACAGCTTGTTACTTTTCTTGATCCTTTTGATTTTTGATCCTGAATAAATTTAGTATGGAGATCACCGTAAATAATAAAGTGGCATGACAACAAGTGGGAAAAACGGGAATAAAAGTTCACGGTTTTCCTTGTTATTGTTAGTGATTGTCTAAATTCAAAAGAGAAGATGATATACAGAGTATATCAGTGTACAGAGTCCAAAATGCACGGTGAATGGTGAATGGTGGACGGAGGAGCCATCAGAAATCAGAAATATATCAAAAGTTTGAATACCATCTTCACGGATTCTTTGTGTTCCGTAATGGATCTTCTGTAGTCAGTGGAGTCTGTAGTCTGTGTATCTTTTTACTTTTCTTTTCATGTCTATTTATTTGTTGTCGAGAGTCGAGATTCAAGAGTCGAGAGTTGAGAGACGGAAAAAAAAGTGTTTTAAAAAATATACAAGTTGTATGAAAAACTCTTTTTGATAATATGAATAAATATAGTGAAGTGGACACAATGCACAACTTACACACACTTAGACAAACTGAAGACTAGACAAAAGCCGTACTCGAAACTCATGATAGGTCAATGTGAATATGCATATGAAATTATGTACATCCAGAATCCAGAATCCAGATGAATTGAATTGAAAGTGAACAACAAGTCATTTCGAATTTCAGTAGTCCTCATAACAATACACATTATACATATTCAGAGAGAATAAAAAGAGAGAAAGAGAAAGAGAGAGTAAATATAGTAAATGGGAAGAATAAATGGTTGTGAGTTGTAAGTATACTTATATGCATGTGCTGCATAGGTATGTTGTGTGTGGAGGTCAGAGGTCAGGCTGGAACGCAACATGAGGTCATCCAACATGCCACCCACCAAAAAATCCTACCATCTAACAAATGAGTCCCGTCACACACAATACATTTCACAGTTTCACAGTGGCTCCATGAACATTTCATTGAGCATCGAGCAGCTCTTTTTCTCTTTCCTTTTTCGTTCTCACATCAAGTACTTACCGTTTTTTATCCTCTCTTTACATACTCAAACTGAGCACGACTCTAAGCTCTAAACTCTAACTTTTTCCTCATCTTTTTCTCTTCTTTTCCTCGTTCCGAACCAAACCAAACTATAAACCAGTGTCACATTTGAAAATGAAATGATTTTCTTCTCGCTTACATAAATATCAAATATCAAACACAAATACAAATGTGTAATGTGTAGCAACTTCTCTAGCTTATTCATCAACTTCTTTTTTTTCTTTTTTCTTACCTCTTTTTTTATGAGTAACCTTTAATTTAATTAATTCACAATTATGACTCAGACTCTTTTTTTCCCTCTTATTCCACTTTCAAATTCAATTCTGATTTAGATTCGGAAAAATCAAAACTCTTTCCTTTTTTTTCTTGACAAGTTTTCAGTTGAAGTTTTGACTTTGACTTTGAATTATGTATTGCTCTGAAATTTATTCTACTATATTATTTATTATTTAATGTTCTGGATTCTGGGGAGAAAAACAAACAACAAACAGTAACAAACTTACTGACATTATTCAATCACAGGGTTTGAAATTTTCCTCTCTGTAGTTAGTAGTTATTATTCAGCGATTAATTTAGTTCCATCCTCCATCTTTACGACTGTCGACTGTACATTGTGCATTGTAAAAAGTACATGGCTAATAAATTATATCATATTTCTTTTGTCAATGTCAAGTTCAGCAGCTCACAGCTCACAGTGATTATCAAAATCAAAATCCAAACCAAGACCAAAACCAGAATGAACATCAGCACACATTTTACATTTTATGTAAGCTGCGCCTTTCCACTGTCAATTAAGAATAATTGTCAAGACAGCTTTGGACTACTGCTGCTGTTAATGCTGATGCTTCATGGACTGGCCACTGTAGATTGTAGACTGGACTGGTGACTGTGACGAATTTTTATTGTATTGCATTCATAATTCATGATTCAGTAGGTATTTCATGTACAATCTACAATCTACAATGTACACTGTATTTCATTATTTCAATGCACTGGGGCTTTGAAATTTGAAATCTTCCTGTCTCATCATATCTCATCTCTTTTCTATTCTTTACTTCTTTTTTACTTAGTTTTCTTTTTTCTTTTTTCCTGGACAAGGACAATGAATTTACATATGAAAGCACTTCACACGTTCCCATATGCTTGTGCTTGTGCATTGTGTTAATGTTAACGTTAATGTGGTATTGCAGAGGCAGCATCCGTGGCTAACACCTCACCTCAGAACTCAGAATACAGAGTAAAGAGTATCACACAATCAGTAAATAGTAAATACTACAAGTTACAAGGTGGAAGAAAGGTGCCTGTCGTAACTGGATTCTGGATTTGTTATTTGTTGTACTTTTTTTTCAAGATTTAAAATTTATGTCATATCTTTTCTTCTGCTTCTCCTTTCTCCAGGATTCTTGATTTTAGATTCTAGATCTTTTTAAGATTCATAGATAAATTCAGTATTCATTTTCATTCTACAATTTGTGGTATATTATGTCTTTAAATAAGCTTCATTTAGAGTCTTGAGTTTTGAATTTAAGGGTGAAAGGAATGCAGTGTTACTTACTTGTCTTTTTCTTTTCCGTTTTCCTACTTTATTCACATTCATAAGGAAAAGTAAAGACTGGTGGCAGAAGCACATCTTTTACATAATATAATATAATATCACCTTATCAATCGCCAACTAGGCTGTAAAAAGTAGGAACAACTTGAAGCTTGAAATGAATGAAAATTCATGTGAGTAATTTGAATAAATAATAAATATAAATCCTTATCACTTTCATTGTAAATTGTAAACAAGATGCTTTTCCCTTCTTCCTTTAGAAGTCAGAAGTCAGAACCGCAAGCTGAAGGTTGAAGATTAAGCATTTTGCAGGAGCTGCTCAAAACTCCAAACTCAAAACTCAACGTGCTAACTTGACAATAGAATGACGCTATTATCAGACATGCTTTTCTCTTTCCTCTTTTCTGTGTCACAAGTCACAAGCATCCTCATTTACCTCATTTACCGTCAAATTGTCATCATAATAAGTAAAATGAGTACAGCGAGAAGCATTTACCATGTAAAATGTACATTTTACATAACCCATGTACAAATGTAATACATATTTGTATAGTTCATAGGACTTTTTGTTGAATCCAGATGGCAAATTACAAATTACGCATACATTTTTAACAGTAAAATGACGCAAGCAACACTTTCACAATTTTTCTGAAGCTTTTGAACCAATGCTGATTTCAGGATTAATCTTTAACTTTAAACTATTGTTTATTGTTTAAATGTTCTATATTCTAGATTCCGTATTATTTGGAATATTTTGAGAGAAGACAAAAAGTGCATATATAACAGTGTACACTGCAGTTTTATTTCCTCCTCTTTCATTTGTTTCTTACGAACCATAAAGTTTAAAAGACTTGGAATTTAGATGTAGAGGGAAAGTGTGGATTGTCCATTGTGAATTGTCCGTGTTCCATGTTTGAGGAATTCCTGTAAGAACAAGAGAGGAGAATCTCTGACATATTGCTCTGATTGTTTTACAACTCTCGCATCAGTTTCTTTGAAGCCTTCGAGTATTCGAGTATTCGAGTGGAGTGTTTGAGTGTCAAGTGTCAAGTAGTTGCAGGAGAGGGGAATTCGTGTGTGTGCCTTGTGTAAAACGGGATGATGGACAGGAATTGACAGCTCGGTCATTGTATAACGATACAACTATTTTATACCTCCGTGAAGGTCTCAACCAAAGTCAAATAAAATTATATTTTATTACTCCCATTCTTCCATTCTTTGAAACTTGTCATATAACAATCCAATGGCAATCCAATCCAATGGAAAGTAAACAAATGACTGGAATTTTTCCCAAGAAATTAGGCATAGCATCCCTACAATAAGTCTATAAATTATCAAGTAAACTGCTCGGAATTTCAAGTAGAGGTCTCCAGTCTCCAATTTTACTAAGCAGACCTCTGATTTTAGACCATAGATTCTGAATCAAGCTCAAATTTTACTAGTTGATGATTTTGATAAAATTCATCCAATTTTCAAAGTACTTGTAATTAATAGGAAAATCTTCCTTATTAAAATTAAATTTCAAGAAAAGATCAAAGTTTTATAGATTTTTATAGACTTTGGTAGATTTTTGTCAATTTTCATCACAACGCTTCTAATGTGCGGGAAATTTATCCAGCAAAATTCAAAGGTTCAAAGCTCATCTTGATTTTGGCTAAACTTGACCCAAAAAGATGGTAAAAGAAGGTAAATTTGAGTTTGGAGTTGAAGTGATCTTCGTTGATGCGTGTGGCTTGTGCCTTTTGGATCCGGTTAACATTGAATATCAAAAACAAGATGTGTGCAATAGAATATTCAAGTGCAATAGAAGTGTTGTACGTTGTGCGTTTTACTTAGACAGATTTCAGAAGAAGAAAGGATGAAAAGTGAAGATTCTAAAATCTAAAATACATCATATCTTTTTCTCCATGATTCATTTCATATTTCATGCCTTGAAATTATTTACCATGTCAGTATTATTTCATACCCATTACCCATGTTGTTTCTGCTCCTAAAAGAGCAAACACAAAAGCGTGGTAGGGCTTTTTACTTTTTACATGTTTTAAATACCTGAGTCTTCCAACTTCCAACTTTGAACGTTTACATTTTTAACATGAAGGACCTCCTTAGGTTCATTTTATAAAACAGTTGTGTACATACTACACAAAATACAGTAATAATAATAATAATCTTTGTGTAGATTGTAGATGTGGTGTGTTTTACGTTCTTGGAGTGTGGTATCTTTAAATATGTACAATGTACAATGTACACTCATGCACCATTTGTTGAGCATTTAGGGCTATCAAATAATGGAAGAGAGGAAAGAGAAAAGATGTCATGGCGAGTACTAACAAATTAGAGACTTGATAATTTATTTTTGTGTCAAGAGTCGGAAGATTTCCTAAATCCGAGAACCGAGAGCAAGCAGCGGCATACGTTTTCTCTAAACGGCTCAAGTTAAATCAGAAACGGCAGATTACACAATACACAACACACATTGCTCCTCGTCAGTGGTATAGTTAAGAATAATCTTTCTAATAAATGTGCATCTTGAGTCTTGAGTTACTTTACATATTCATGTTCATATTCAGTGTAATTATTCATGTGTAATATAATACACAATTATTATGTACATACATAATAATGAAGTAGATGAGCATTTGATGTCTAGTTAAATAGTTTTGGACAAAGCTCTTTACTCTCTACTCATTCCTCCAAACTGTACAGTGTAAAGAATACTCACTGCAAATTAACAAGTTGAGAAGGATGTTCAAATTCATTTCTTGGTTCTGTTTGATTTTTTCTCCGGTTTCTCTCTGTTCGTGTCCGTTTAGCCGGGACTCTTGACTCTTGAATCTTGACTCTTGGAGCTTTGGAGTTTTGGAGCATTGATAAATATGGTTTGTCGTGTGCGGTACGCTTGTCTTTAATAAATGCATTGGACCGTATTTATCATGACTGTCCCTGTCGACACACATCATATTACGAACACTTGATCATTTATTTTCTACTTTTCGGTTTCCTCCCCTAGATTTTACCATATAAGTTTTCCCTTTTTTTCTTTTTCTTTTGTTCTTTGTAAATTCTACAAGTTTTAGATGTTTGATGATGGGATACATGCATGTATATTCGTATACATTATACATGTATGTGTGGATGGGATATGGTCATTGTTTTTTTATTTAAAAAAAAGGGCAATATGTGATGATCCTTTTGGTTCTCCTTCTTGATCATTACCAATATAAACTTGTACCTTGTACATTGTACATTGAACATGAAATACTGGGAGAGACAGTGAGAAATAGGACTTGAAAACTTGAAAACTTGGAACAAAAGGGAAAACGGCGGAAAAGATATAAGATTTTGTTGGATAACGATCCTTCTTTTTCAAACCCAAAATTACTCCACTACAACATTTAATACATTGTATTTTGTATTACATCCTGCCATTTCCTCTATCTTTTACCTGTATTTTTCTCAACTCTCTTTCCTCTATTTTCCATTTTCCATTTTCACTGTTTCTTCAACACCGTTCAACATTCACCATTCAACAAACTCGTAATTATTTGTCATTAGTCATTGCAATTCTCTCGGGGGCCTCGGACTTTTCTTCTACTGTTCAAAAACATTTCCTAGCACTGCTTTCAAAATAGTTTTGAGTTTTGAGTCAATTGATAAATTCATTCATCATAAATAAAATCAAAATCAAAATTCACTACTCAAGTCTCAAATCTCAAGTCTCAAGTGTACATTAATTTATTACAGTAAAATAAGAAGAAAAACACACTGAATACTTTGAATTCCTTTGAAATGAACTGTTACAGATTTTGAATTCTGAAAACACACATGAGTAAATAATAAATAGATGAATATGAAATTTATCCATCCATCAGGTGTGTTTCATATATTATTATGATAAATGTTCAAAATTCAAAATGCTCCTGTTTTACTTGCATCTTGTATAGTATTTTATACCTACTACCGTGATTTTAAATTCCAGAAGAAGAAGGTATTTCAAAAATATTTAAAAGAAATTCCTGACGACTGAGGAATTTACCTATGATACTTTATATTATATTATATTATTCGGATTCATTTCACAACAGCCGTATCCAATAGCTCAAGAATATTATCACAGTTTAAAACAACTAACAACAAATTGTCCTTCATACTTCATCCAGAAGTGCACAGAAGTCCTTGTTTGAAATGTCTCAACATGACAGGACAGGGAACAGTAGTTGATAGTTTATAGTTTGTAGTTGATGGTTGAGATGCACTCGGTAGCAAAGGTAATTATATTCAATGGAGAGGAAAAGGTCTACACATGACTATTAGTCCAACTAAAAGAACAAGTACAAGTACAAGTACAAGAGATAAGAGAGATGATACATATAATATCATATGTATTCCGTTGTTATGATTCTGTGGATTTTTTCCCATTTCCACATGTGATATTATTTTAAAAGTCAATGCATGCGTGAGGAAAGAAACAGATTGACACGAGATCATTAAGGAAAGTCAAAAAGCCGTAAGTGGTGGAGTGGATGTTGGAAGTTGGAAGTTGGACAAGGTAGAGAATAGAGAATAGAGTATAGAGAGAAAAAGAAGAGGAAGAGGAGGGAAATACTTACAACTTACAACTTACACAAGGGGATATTATACGCGCATTTAACATATAAATGAATCCGGGAATCTGTGAATAGACACAAGATGACATGTGTGATGTGTGTGTCCATATGCAGCTACAACTTATACAATTATGCATTATACATAGTCTGTGAACATTAGTTTTGTACATTGTAGAATGTATTAGAAATGTTCCAGCGTCTATTGGGAATTGTTTAAGCAAAACTACTAACTACGTAAACTAAAAGGTCCTTTGTAGTTTGTAGTCACTAGTGAGTCAGTCAAGTTCGGGTTCAAGTTATTATTAAGGGTATTCACTATATGTCACAATCATTTTTCAATGTACAATTGAGGAAGTAGGAGTAGAAAATAGAAGTGGAAGGCTTCTATTCTGTGGATGAGTGTCCTTTTGTGTGATGAACAAAAATATAAACATAATAGTTAGATGCTCATTATTCCCATTTAACTTGTCTTCCTATTGTTAATTCAAGTGTGTAAGTGTGTGAGTGTGAGTTACATATTACATTTACATATGTACATTCAACATTCTACATTCTACATTCAAGTAGTTGATGTCATCTTTCTTTCAAATGGATAACAAGCTCCCTCTCTCTCTCTCTTTCTTTCTTTCTTTCTTTGTGTGTCTACCTCCAGACTTGAATTTTTTTCATCCTTCAAAAAACTAACAATAACCAAATAGAACTAACAGAATACATTGAAAATACAAACAGTAGGTAAATATTGACTACTTGACTACTAAAGTTCTCCTCAGAGCACCTACTAAAGTCTTATTTTTGATACTTTTCATGCAAATCTTTCCATGCTATAAGATGCATTATTTTTAGCTTTATTTATTAATTATTAATACTTTTTATATGATTTGATGCATAAAATGAGGGTAATAAGATACTTTAAAAATAAATAAATAAATAAAGTTCTTTAAAAGTAAAATAGATACTAAATGCATGAAAATCAATACTTAAAATATAAAGATGCGTGGGAAAGATTATTGTGGGAAAACCAAAAGCTAAAAGACGGAAGGAAATGATTACGGTGTAAATTATGATGTATGGAGTATCTAGTATCTAGGGAAAAAACATGTACTAAATAGTAAATAGTTAAACCGTCGAATATCAATATCAATATGGTTCATGCCCAATGTACAAGGAACAACATAGTTTAATCGTTAAATTATGTCGTTAGTTTGTCTACTCTTGGCCTGTGCTAGCTCCTCATGTCTCATGTCTCTTGTCTCCTGTCTACTTTGTAGTTTGTAGTTTCAAGTGTCTTGTCTTTCATTTGTCAATACTAATAATATATTATGATTATGATAAAGATATGAATTTTCTCAATTCTCTACCTAACTCGTTAAAATAACATTATTATTTACCCATTCAAAAACATTAAAATCCACACTCTCTCAATGAACATTGAACGTTGAACGTGTGATAGATTTTCCATATCCATTTTCCATGTTTTTTCTCATACAAAATAAGTACAAAATGTTGAGAAAACAGACAAATCTATAAGTACGGATGGACAGATATCTGTAATATTTCATGTCTACAGGTTAAGCTCTATGTGTGTGTGTGTTTGTGGATCCTGCTGTTGGGATGAATAACGATAACGATATCAGTATCAGTACAGTATCAATATCCAGTATCCAGTATCTACAGGACACAATGTCTGCCATGAGCCATGAGCCATGAGCTATCTACTCCAACTATTATTGGTTGTATTGTAGTATGAGAGTAAAGAGTAGGTAATGTGTTTACCTGTCAAAATGTTGTGTGAAAAATCATTGAGAACAACAATGGCCCTCAGGAAAATTAACTACTAGGAGGGACATATCGACAACTCCAAAGTCTAAAATCCAAAGTCTAAAGAATACAGAGTACAGAATACAAACTAAAGACAGACACTTACACACATTTGACAAAGGAATTTCCATCCTCGTTCAGCCCTTTCCCTTTGCTGTGACAAAACTGACCAATACAGTAATATAATATAATACATGTCCAATATGACACCAGCCCGTACTTTTTCACTCTATATCTAATATCTAGATATATGCACATGTGGAATAGAAAATGGATGATATGATCCAAAATCCAAATGTCTTTTTCTGTATAGACACATGTATAATATCTAATAAGGCTCATGGCTCATTGCTGATACTGATGATGAATAAATGTGAAGCTGTAGCTTTTAGCTCAACTTGACTGTGTACTATGTACTGATTGTGTGCATAGAGAAAAAGAGTCATTAATTTAAATAACAAGTTCATGACTTTTCTCTTGTTCCCTCTTCCCTGTTTGCACTCCCTCCACATGACACATGTATGGACTGTGTATTTTGTATTTTGTACTTGCAGTTTGTTAGAGAGTAGAGTGTAGAGTGTGGAGGATCTTTATTGTATTTGTGTTGGTGGAAGTTTTGACTTTTCGTTGGGTGGTCGATGAGCCTCATTGATAACAAACAGAAGGACCTTTTACACACCTTTGGACATTAAAGTCCAGTTGTCCTCTTCCTTCTCTCATTCTTATTCTTAATACTCTAGTTCTAGTTCTTATTCTTAGTCTTCTTCTTGGCTTGTTACACGAGACCTTTCTTTCTTTGTCCTTCCAAAATTCTCCTCCTCCTTCTTTATCCAAGTCCAAGTCCAACTGTGAACCATGTATACACAATACACAATACTCTATACAAATACAAGTACATACAGCACACAGTCTATTCAACATTGGCCTCTTGTTAAATTATAACTTGACTTCATTTCCCACTTTTATTTCATTTCATTTCATTTCTTCTCCACTATTTGAGATTTCTCAACTGTGCTCTCTAAAATCTACAATCTGCAATCTACAACTTCTCACTCCATATTTCATCCCTGTGAATGACATTTTTCACAACTAAATTCTCTATTCTGTATTCTGTATTGTGAATTGTGAATTGTGATTCACTTGAAATTTCCCATTTTTCAAAAATCTACAACTAGAATAATAAAACCAACATTTCAATTTTCAGTACAATACAAAAATGGATGACTTTTTTTACTAAATGTGTGTATAGATATTTAGATACAAATACAAATAAGATGGAGGACTCGCTCTTTTAAGAGTATATGCAAACTGAAGCTGATATTTGTCTATGCTTATTATTATTACTTATTACGTAGATATTATGGTTATGGTTATGAAGTGAAAGAAGGGCGGGTTTCCTCAACATTTTAAACCAGAGGCACACGAACCAAAAAAAGTCAATTGACCAACAACCAGCAACCAGAGCTAGAGCTAGAGAAAAAAGAAGCAAGAAGAACTGGAGTAATAAGAGAAGCCAAGGAGAGTACTTACCAAAAAGCAAAGCAAAAAAGATTTATGATCATGGATGGTCTACAGCATCGAAATGGAGACAGCAAATTGCACCTCCAATTGCGATCATATGGCGTTTTCTGACACCAACCAAAAGAAGAAGAAGAAGAAGAAGAAGAAGAAGAAGAAGAGCATACTAGTATAATAGTATAATGTACAATGTGGAAGGAATAGGAAAATGAGAGACTGAAAGGAAAGGGGTTAGGATAGTGGACATGGCCATAAAACCGGAAAAGATTTATTTCACTCCATATAGCTTTTTGTTCCTCAAATCCTGAGGTTTCACTCCATGCTTTTCCATATACCTACCACATCCAAATGTATGCATATACGCTCTATGTTAACATCCTACAATTATATACACTATCCAAAAGCCATTCTGCATCTGTATTTGTACAGCATTTAGTTTTTACAAGAAGGTAGCAATAGAAACATCAATATCAATATCAATATAGCAATATTATTGCACTGGCGTGATTCTCTCTTGTAAATACTCTAAATTCTACTTTATGCTTTATGCTGTCCATACTTCAAACTCCAAACACAAAAGTTTGTAGATACTTTACACCGGTAATATATCTAATATCTATCCATCTACAATATTATACAATGAGGTTGTCTCTGCTTTTGTCTTTGTCGTTTTCTTTTTTGTATGTATTATGCTTAGAGTAATTTAGAATATAGAATCCTGAATCGACAACAACGAAATTCAGTCAAGTGGCCGTCTTTGATGATAAACACATTCCAAGTTCAATCTCAAATAAAACGGCTTTGTGTTGACTTCTGCTGACATTTTTAAGACTGATCCCGATTCTCATATTGATCCCACTTTTTTATTGTTTAAGCGAAAGAGATGTAAAGTGAAAAGTAAAAAGTAAAAAGATACTTTTTGACTTTTGACGCAAGAGCAGGGCTGAAAAGTAAAAGGTCAAAAGAAGAGAGTGGAGAGTGGAGAGTTTTGAGAGCATGCTGCGTATTGAGTATTGACTTGTGAGTAGTGTAAAGTGTAAACAGTAAACAGATACTTTGAAGACATAATACAATCAAGAGTCAAGAGAGAAACGAAACGAGGCTCAATGTACAAAACATTATAATACATAGAAATGGAGACGAACTTCTCTCTCTCTCTCTCTCTCTCTCTTCTGTCCGTCTGTCTGTCTGTCTCTGAATGTTCCATATTCAACACTAAATGCTCAGTATACCACAGTCCTAAAATCTGTAGGATATAGAGTAAAGTATATAGTGTTATATAGACAGTAGGCAATAGGCAGTAGGCAGCATCGGATGATGGTGATGGTGATGGTGATGAATTGGACTGTATTTCTGCTGAAATGTTTCTGACCGCTTATTTTGTTGTATGGTGGATGGCGAGAGACCTCCACGACGTTTATGCATTTTACGTGAATACCCTTGTTCTCCAGCCAGCCAAAATTCTATGGAGAATCCAGAATAGAGAATGAGGAATGAGGAATGAGGAATGAGAAATGAGAATGACATGCCTCAAATATATTGTGAGTCAATCCCCGAATTTCGACATGAATTCAAATTACACTCCACCGTCTCATGGCTCACGTCTGCTGAAGGCTGCTGAAGGCTCATGGACTAGCTGTTCACTTTTCAGTGCAGCAGCAAGAGGGCTTTCAACATTCAACATTCAATACTTAGTTGAGTTAGTTTTGTCTCCTTTTGTTTCATGTCTCTATCTGTATTTGCTACACAATTTCTCTCGAGTTGAAATTCCAATTTGAATTTCGCCAGAGAAAATTTACAGTCTCAACTCCACGGGATGGATGGATGGAAGAATGAAAATGAAGAATGTGACGGCTGTAAAACTGTTAAACTTTGACTTGGGACTTGAGACTTGAAACTTGACAAATTCAAATTTAAAATGAAGCAACTTATTCGTACATGTACTTAATACTTTCTACTTTGTTTTGTTTAAGTTGAGGACGTGCCCGTAGACCATTTATTTAACATTTACTAAATTTTAAATTTCTAGTAAAATTATTTACAACTTCATTCTAGAATCTAGATTCTAGCGAATAGTACATTTTTTTCATCGTATTTCCTAGATTTTCTTTATTTTCTAGATTCTAGACACTAGATTTTAGAAAAATGAATCTATAAAGTCTAAAGTAACTTTACTAAAGTTGGAAATGAGGAAAATAAAAAATTAATAAACTTTTTCCAATACCATAAAATGAGTTGCAGCTGCAACAATCAATTCAAAATGTACAATATAAAGAGTAATTTGTAATTTGTACAGTTTTAAAAGGATAAGGTTTTGAAAACCGGAGACCAAAGACCAAAGAAGCAAGACAAAAAGAGATCAATTGGCACCTAAGAAAAATTGATATTGAAAAATATTGCATGCCAAGGAAACATTAAGGAAATGCTGAATGCTGAACGCTGAGGAATCAAGAAGTGGGACGTTCTCAACATATTCCACCACAAACTTTACGCTTTGTTATCCCTCCGTTGAATTGAAAAGGAGAAACAACCTAAACCAAACCAAACCAGACCAACGGCGAACTAAAGGAGGGAACAGAAAGTCAAGTACTTGTGAGCGAGAGGAATTGGATGGCGTTACTGTCAGGAAAAATCCAAGCTCGACTCAGCTGCAGCTCATAACACAAAGCACAACACAAGTTTCTTATGAAATAAGGTTCTTGTAAATGTTAGGCACATTTTTAAGTAAGCTTTTTAAATCAAGAGCAGAATTCTTAAATTATACGAGTTGAGTTCTAAAAAGGGAAAAAAGATACAATTCACACGTGCAAAAAAAATTCATATGCTAATAATTAATAATTTAAAAGCTGCAGTGCAAAATTTAAGAATTTTCTAGTGAAATAAGAACCTTTTACGCTGATTTTATGAATATGAATATGATATCGATTTGTAAAAAGAAAAAAATACTTTTAGTTTTCAGTAGAAAAAGCATCTAGATTCTAGATCTAGTGTTTGCGGTAGGTGGTTGAATTGTAAATTGTATATTCTATGACATGTGATCTGCCGTATCTTTCTCTCTTTTTCTGTTTCTGTTTCTTCTTTTTCTTCTTGTTTAAGTAGTGAGAGTGTCATGCAAAGTTTTTGGGAGGCGTAAAAAAGGCTGTAATTACGCTCACTTAATCATCCTCTCTCTCGGTCTCTGTTTTAAGTTACAAAAGACACTCAGTTGTTCTTGTTCTTGTTCTTGCGTTTACACATTACACACACACATTTACGCACTTCTCCTGTTGATCCCAACTCCAAGTCCAACTCCAATTCCCTTTCGTTTTCGTTTTCGTTTCGGTCTACAGTCTAGACTTGAGACTCTTTACTTTCTTGCTCCATGTTTCTTCATCTCCTTCCAAACTGTAGAAACTGGAGATAAACGGTAAATGGAGGAAAGATTTTAGAAAAATGTGTTTTTCTTCTCTAAAAGCTCCAGTGTATATTATAAACTGTAAACATAAAAGTTGTACACATGTACAACGTACATTGTACATTGTACATATATGTTTATGAAACTTGGAAAGGAAAGCAAAAACAATTTCCCATTTTAAAGAATCCGCCGTCGCTATCTTTTTTCACTTTCAAAGAGCAAAAATTTATTATAAAAAAAGTATTTCGCTCAATTTTTCCACTTTCGATTATTTAATTAGAGATTGCAGAGCATCATATAAAAAGTATACTGTCTTGTGTATTGTATAAATTAAAAGTTTCATGAGTCGCCGGTAGTCGGTAGTCGTGGAGCGAGGAATAAGAGCATAAAAATTATATTAATTCGATGAAGCTTCCTCACAAATTATGAATATTTTACACATTATACATGCATCAAACCTGTACACTGTACATTGGGCATTGGGCATGGTGTGTAGATAGATAGGGAGCTGGAATACTCATCGTCAGCGATTGTATCAGTGGTTACAAGTTGTAACAAGGAACGTGGAACACAGTTGAACTCCCAAGAAGAATCAAAGTTTTAAATCTGGTTTTTGCGAGGAGTCAGTCAGAACTCATAACTCATAACTTATGAGTTTGGAGTTTTGAGCTGTGAGTTTGTGGGCAACTTGAGAAAATCATTAGTAAAAAAAGGAGTGAGGGAAATTGCCGAATTAAATGTAATCTGACGGGTTATGCTTTATACTTTGTAATGAAACAAGAAAAATACATGTTCGGCGCTGAGAATGAATTCAGTGAGAAATACATAAACAGCTTAACAACATTGAATGTTTGCTTTGCTTTGGTTTGAACAAGGTTGAAATATCTATAATAGTATTGTATAAAGTATACTTTATACTTTTCATAATATTTTATATAATATTTTGGACCTTTCATCTTTTCATTTGTCTGTATACACAAGACACATACTTTTTGTGTGAGACGATCCATAACAATTAAGATGAGCTATAAGCTATACAGCTCATCTTGACATATTACCTACATCCTACATTCTACATCCTACATGATACAGATTAGCAACATGCGATTCCACAAGCGTAATTTAGCATGTGCATGTAATATTTAATAGTTAATAACGTATATGATAAAATGTGAGATAGACCTCTCACACTCACTTTTTATCCCTATTATTCATCATCTTTCATGTTTCTTGTGGACTTCTTACTCTATATTTTACAAGGTGGTCGTACAGAGAAGATAGAAGATAGTTAGATAAATACTTTACAAGTATTTTCAAAGCAGTATACTGATTATTAATGTCGATTGTAATAAAATTCATCACCGTCTATTTTTCATCATCAATTTGTACAATACATAATACATAATACTGAATACAGTGTCTGTTGTCTTATGGTCCATGTACCGTGCACAATGCGTGTGGTGTGTCTTGTATTAGTACGGCTTGTTTGAAAACTTGATAATTTACAAATAAAAAGATTCAAAGTAATTCACTATGAATGATAAAGGAAGGTATGAAAAAAAACTGGATGACCTTATAGAAACAGTGAACAACGAGAAGGAATATACAAATACTGCGGTGGTGCTGGATAATGGATAATTATTATTGTGCTATTCCATGCATGAAATGATCAACGATACATAAAATTATGAAAATATGAAAATGTACATGTTATGGAAACTCCGCAGTACACACAGTACACAGTACACAGTGCACAGTGCACATGGAATATTATATATTATGCATTGGATTCGCTAGTTTGGATCAAAGTGTAATAAAATAAATATTATTCATCAGATTCACTCGTTGTTCCAAACATCAGATGTCAGATATCAGATATTATCACTCTCAGCTCAGTACATTGAGAATTGAGAATTGAGCATTGAGCATAATTATTAACAATCGTCGTCCTCATAATAGTTAATTGTAGTTTAGTCTAGAGTCTAGAGAGTAGAGAGTAAAAGTATAGGAAAATCATTGCGTGAATCCATCTCATATCACATTGTCATGTTTTAGCTACCAGTCTTTTTCTACATGATATTATGCATATAGAAGTAAAATATTCTGTTGTGTTGTTGGTTGTTGACGGTGTGAGCGGACTAATTACATACTGATTGCAGAATTGCACTACTCTACGATCTACAATCTTTGATGATTATGTGAGTACACAGTAAATACTTTATGCATTTTCCTTTGCATTTCATACAAAAAGTATCCATCTCCTTTTAAAGCAAGAAAAAGATAACTCGCACATAATACAAAATACAAGTACAAATACTATGAAAGGATTTAATTCATAATTTATAACAACCACCGCATCCATATTAACTATTAACACCAAACAAAAACATGTTCAATTTTCCTCCATACTCGTTCTCACAATTAGCATTCACAATTCACAATTCACAATCTGCAACCGGTAGTTTGCTCATCTTTTTCTCCGTATATATGCACAATGTACATGTGTATTTTTGAGGTATAATACATGATATATTTTATTTATTAAATAGAAGACCAGTTACCACTTACCAGTTTATAAATGTGTGTGTAAATATTTAATTTAAAGGAATAAAATATTCTTGAACAACTTGAGATTTGAGACATGTGAAATGAAGAAAAGTTTCCTTGTAGAAAATTATACATACACAGAAAACAGAAAAGCCGTCGTCACTCATCATTCATCAAAATCATAATCATAACCATCATGAGCTACATTCTTTATTCTATATTCTACATTATCAATTAACTACAATCTACTATGTACATTGTACAATGCTAAAAAAAATTACCGTGTGGATAGATTGCCAAGAACCAAGAATCAAGAACCAAGGTAAATTCCTTGTGCATGGGAGTAAAGAGAATAAAATACTTGGAGTTTGAGTAATTATCACAACTAAAGTATTACATGCTCCTGTAATGCAGCATGTTTGATGTTTAATGAGTAAGAGGAATAGTGTTAATCGATTAACACGGCATAAATGACAAAAGTCCAAGTAGGTACTCACAACTCACAACTCTTACAAGTTTTGCACATTTTTTCATAGTATGATAATAATTATATTACAAATTCAACACTCATGATTCTTGAGTATCGATTTTTAATGAGATCAGAAAAAAAATCAATTTTCAATAAATAATAAATGATAAAGCGCAAGGTACAAAGTACAAAGTGCACAGTAAAAGCTGCAAACAAAACAGAATTGACTACTTGTAAACTCACATAATATGTACTTGTGTTCTTCATATTAAAGGAATAATTATCACATAAATATGATAATTGAGGATAATTTATTTGAGATTTGAGTTGTAAATGGTAAATGTACATTCAAAGCTCAAAGTTGATCCTCATCATAATAATCATAATCATCAAGAATCAAGCATCAAGAGTCAAGAGTAAACAAACACATAAATCACTCATTTTCTAGACAACTTGTGGATTCCATTACAACAGCCATTTGATTCATGTATATAAATTCAAATTATCGAGCTTCATTGCTCTTCTCTTCTTTTTATATTTCATATTTCCAATGAATTTTTTAAGCTACTTTGTACTTTGTATTTTGTATTTGGACAGTGAACAAATTGTAAAATTTAAATTAAACACAAAATTATCTAAAGCCAGACAAAAATGAATTATGAATTATACTTTTTGTACTTTTGTTGCTTGTCGCCATTCTCATTCTTTTTATTTTACATATTTTGGTAGGCGAAACCACTCAGCAGGTGTGTTATAATGGAGGTGATGATGATAATGATGATGATATTAGGATATTAGCATGATATGTTAATTTGATGAGTTTGAAGTTTGAACATTGTCAAATCAACTGGTGAAGCATAAAGAAGGAAAGAAAGTCATTACATTAGTACGTGAAACCAAAAATAATGCATGTAAAATGTAAAGATAACATGTAGAAAAGTTGGCAATTATTTGATATTGTATTTGAATGCTGAATGCCGAGTATGAACAATGAACAGTATACTTTCAAGTTTCAAGTAATCTGTTGTAGAAATGTGTGAGGCTGTAATGAAATGATAACAATTAAATAAAATACGTAGACGTAGATGAGATGGGATGGACAGAAACAGAGTAATTTTGAGTGAATGTTGAGAGTTGAGAGTAATAATTAGTAATTACATTGAGGTCGATTAAAAAGGAGAATGAGATGAATCAAGTAGGTGAGAGACATTATTGAAAATGTTTAATGTTTAACGTCTAATGTCTAATGTCTGCGTGTGGTACGACAATTACATCACACTCGACTCTCAATTCACAATCCACAATACACAATTCTCGATACAACCACTAATTGTTCATAATGACTTGCTGTGGTTTGAGACTTGAAACTCCAAACTCGCCAGATTTTAGACCGCCAAGAAGCACAGCAAATGGATATTGGATGTTCATTTCACCATGAAGACTGAAGACTGAAGACCACTCCACATTTCACATTCTCACATTCTCACAAATATTCCTCATTTTAACACTGTACAAATTGTAATTTGTGCAGTAATTTTGCTCCAATTAAATTTTCTACAAACTACAAGCTACAACCACAACAACCAACAACTGAAAACTGAACAATTGCCTCCAGCTCCTATTCACATGAAACCGAGAGAAAATTTTACTCTGTCCTGAATTGCACACTGTACACTATATATGAAAAAAAGTTCTTTGAACAGTACATACAAATTTCCCATCTTTAACAGTCTACGATCAAAATTACCTTTTTATACACAAATTGTGTAATAATTACCTCCAAAGGATTTTTAGAAAAGTATTAATGTAGGTTCGTCGTTATCTGTAAGTAACATTGATTAAAAACATAATTATCATGAACCTCATTGACTTTTGTCCTGTGTTGATTTTAAAAGGTGTAGAATGTACAAAAGTGGTAATTGTCTGATGATTTTAAGCCTCTTCATAAGATGTGTAATTTGGACTTTGAAATCTTTTTTAATTCTCTCTAACCTCTTGTCTCTTGTCATTACATTAATAAGTTTGGAGTTTTGATTCTTGATTCTTAACTCTTGCGATTCCATTAACCATAAAGAACTTTAATGAATAAAAAAGAAGGTAAAGTGCAGATGAGAGAAACAAAAAGAGAAAGAGCCAGTGACAGCATCAATACCTTTTACAGGTGTGGGAGGTTCTCATCTCCATTTTTCCTTCAATCTCTGGCAACTGGCAAGTGTTCTCTTGTTCTCTTGTTGGATTTAATCGTTGCAATAATAATTGTCTGTGATATTCAAAATTGAAATATGAAATATGAAACATGTTCTTTTATCTCTATTCCTTCGTCATTGTTGTAACTTGTAAATTTGAACATGTTGTCTCTTGTGTGTCTTCACTCTTCACTTCTTTACCATTTTAAGTTTACCATCTACCTTTCGCCATCACCCATCACCCATTACCGATCAAAGATCAAAAAGGAAAAGACAAAAGAGATAAGTAAGTGTAAACACCTCAGCGTCAAACATTCCAATTCAAAAAGAGATTTCGTCTGTTTATTGCTGCAAAAGTTGACCATGTTGATTCTTGATTGTGGATTGTTCATCTTTAATTTTCATAATACAATTTAAAGATAAAACAAACCAAAACAAACTAAAACAAGGAATTGAATTGTGGCCATGAGCAGCGAATATTGAACAGGTGATAACAAGTAACAACTCAAAACTCAAAGCATGTGCATACAAAATAAATTAGAATGTGGGAACATTTTTCTACTGTTTAACAGTTTTTTTGTGCTGATCATTTTGATTTTGATTTTTCATTTATTAAGAAGGTGAAGAAGAGCACAAAATATGGAGTTGAAATCCCAATTATTCAAAGTAGAAAATTGCTGTTGGCTAATTTCATTTAATTTGGACAACTACGGATTACAGTCTCTCAATGTATTTCTCTAGAGCTGCTGATTGCTACCTCATTTGACTAAACTGGTCAATGTCTTTCATCTTTCATCATCTTCTCGTTTTAACACATAGATCTACAGATAGTCTGGGAATAATTATTATTCATTCCCTTTTTTGCCTTTTTCCTTTTTTCCTTCTCAAAAGCATCTTCTAAGTTCTTTCTAAGCAAACTAGAGAGTAAAAAGTAAACAGTATTCTCATATGTACAAAGAAAATAGAAATGCAAACAGTAGCTTTGGGAAATTAACTAATATGCTCAAGACTCAATACTCAATAAGAATCAGTAATATACAAAGTGTAAAAAATATGATGAATATCAACTAGATGACCATCACATCATCTCACAGAGAGATGGAATAATAGTAATCGCAATCATGATTTTGCTCCACCATAATTTCCTAATGAAGAGGAAATGCATATTTTAATGAGGATAAACAAGCTAGTGGATTTTTCTGATTTGTACAATCATCATTGTTTATTCCCAAACAAATGTATTGATCTTCACAATCTAAAATCTACCATTGACAATATATTCACAACTCACAATTCATGAGCGAGTTTTATCAATATTGAATATTTAGTATGCAACAATCAACAAAGCTCAATCAACAGAGAATGACATCTTGTTAGTTTATCATCTGTTTATCAGCATGAGCAATCTTTCCTCTTTTGTACATTGCACATTTCACATGTAAATTTTATCCGTTACTCGATTTCGATTTCGATTTCGATCTTTGCCCAAAACTTCCAAACTTCAGCCGTCCAAGGCGAAGAATATTCTATGTGTAATTGCCATAATAAAATATACGGAAGATTTAATATATCTAAAGCGAGTCTTAGAGAGTACAAAATACAAAATTCAAAGTGCATGAAAGATAACATAAAAGACGTGTTCTCATTTCTCATTCCCCATCTACTAATTCCCAATTTCCAATTTCTCCTCTCATCTCTCATCTCTCATCATCTAAGCTCTAAACTCTAAACTAGATACTAGATACTCACGTACGAAAAAAGAAAAAAGTAAAAAGGAGGATTTCCGAAAGCCAGGACAAAAAAAACTAAAAGTCATAAAACTGAGTGTAATAAAAATTCATCTGGAATCTGAAATCTGCAGTGATGATGAAAAGGGAGAAAAAAAACAATTTTGAAGTAAATTATGTTTAATAAAGCCTGTCTTCAGACTATATCTTTGGTGGCGCAGATTGTCTCTCTCCATCTCCTCTTTATTTTATCCTTTATATTTTATACTTTATACTTAAATAATCTCCCCTTCAACAGTATCCTCCTTCTCATTTTCCTACTCGAGCTTTAGCGTCTGCTGCTAGATACAAAATACAAAATACAAGATATCTCATGTACTTTTGCTACTAGGTCTAATTTGGTTTTAATTTCTTGTACAGGGAAATGAGAGATGACCAAGTTGTTTCAATCTCATTTTCCTTATACCTTATACTGCTTTTCTTCTAATCTCTTCTTTTCTCTCTCTCATTTGGCTGTGGTTGGTTGTGTGCTCAATGCTCAAAAAGACGGAGAAAACAACAGGGGGTGACAAGAATATGAGTTTGATAGAGCTTCTTCTCTTTCCCTTGTTTTCTCACCTCCATCATAGATAATAATAATAATAGTAATAATTGTTATTATTACACTTTGAGTATATTCAGTACTTGATATTTTGGTAATTGGTGTTGGATAATTCTTGCAAATGAATGCATGAAAGGTGGAAGATGAAAGGTAAATCTATGTATAAACTGTAGTATTATTTATTATTTTGAACTTTAAATACTTTAATGCATGTGTTTAGTGTTTACTACTGATGAGAAAGCTGAATCCTGAAATTCTGCAGCTCCAATTTTTTGAGTACTCAAACCTCAAGACTTTAGATTCTAGAATCTAGATTTAGATAGATAAATAAATAAATACTGATATAAATGAGACTCCATCCAGAATCCAATCCAGACAAATTCATGTATGTATGTTTTATGACTGATTCAAAACTTATTTGAAATTTGAGGAGTGAAAAGAAAAGCCGCTCCGCTACTACTTTACACAATGTAGTGCACTACACACATTTTAACACAAGCCGCTCGAGACTCTAGATCCTGGATTATTATTTATGCTGATGAAAGATGTTTTAAGAAAGTAAGCTTGTTGTAAAAGGAGCTGAAATACAGAGAGAG
>JABASP010002006.1:0-23479 GCA_019776565.1 Sminthurinus signatus | reverse complement strand
AAACCAAATGGATAGATATTTTCAGAGGTTAGTTTCTACACCAAAAGGAACGATATGACGGGGTGAGACTTTGAATTTCTCGAACTTTTGCTTTTCTGGCACCTTCTAGTGTAGAGTGTAGAGCTTTTGAAACGAATTCATTCAATAATTAATAAAATCAGCACTAGTGAAGAAGGCCATGTGCCTTGTACTTTGTACACTATAAACTATACACTGAATACTGTTTGCATATACACATAAAGAAGATAATACAAAAGGAAAAGGAGGGAAAAAACATAGATTGCATTGGCATTAGGATTGTGTCAACTACAAAGTTATACCTTACTCACTTATGTCCACAAATCCAGGGATATAACGGGAATAGGAATGAATGTAAGTTCATGGGGATTTTCTCCATACTCGATGCTCGATGCTCGATGCTCGATGCATACTAAATAAGTCATGGTTTGAGATGGATGAGGGGGATGCAAAACACAGTTTTGTTGGTACAACGTACACAAACGAGATACATATCGGACTTGTAGTACATGGAAATACATTATATGCAATACGTATACGTGTGCATGTGCTCATACTTTATAGGAGACTCTAAGTTTGAGGGGTGAATGTGAAACCAAGTCTGATCTACTTCTCTTTCTCTCTCTCTCATTCTCGCTCTCTAGCGAGTCATCCAGTCAGAGAATATGAACCACTTGAGAATTTTCCCTAGGATAATATTATGAAAGGCGAGTGTCCTCATGTCAAGTGGCCTCTTTCTCATCTCTCATCTCTCTTCGTCCTTTGTTCTTTGCTCCTCGTCTCTGCCTTCTCTTGAACTTGTACATTGTACATTGTACACTTATTCTACCCTTCTACATTCTACATTCTACATACACAGTTCTCGTCTCTTTCCCCTTTCTTTTCATTCCACAATTCACAACCCTCTCTGTTGTTTCTTTTCTTTCTTTTCTTTTGTATTCATCCAGTTTTGCAGGTAGCACACGAAACAAGAACTATCCGGTAAATGTTAATTTTTAAACTTGGTGCATATTTCTCCATTTCCATATCCGTATTTCATATAATGCCCAATGTACTCTCTTCAGGTTTTGAAATCCGTGATTTTTAGTTTTTGTAAAATTTTGAATTTAAAAAAATAAAACATCTTTCATCTTCTCCATTATCATTAACTTTTTGTATTGTTTTTGCTGACGATAGGAAGAGAAAAGAAAGAAGTAGTAATTTAATTTTATATGAAGGTCATCATAATCCAAGGCAAAGAAACAACAACGGACTCGGATCTCTGAAAAAAAATAAAAAAAAAATTGGCAAGGACAAAACAAAGTTTTTGTACAGAAAAAGAACTAACCGTATCCTGGCAATCGATTGTATAAAAAACACACGCCCGCGTTTGGTTTGGTTGAGATTCAACTTTGTGATAGAAGAATTCCCGTTTCCAAATTTAACGAAGCATGTAATATGAAATGCTTGTGATGTCTGTCTCTCTGTTTACTTTTACTCTTTCTCGCTGCGGCTGTCTATGTCTATGTCTTTCTGCTCAAATTTGATAATCCAGGAAAATTTTCCATCTTTTCTGAGCTTATACTAGCTTTACGTGTACGGTGTACGTATTCCGTATGTGGAACAGATCTTTTGAATTCATCAGACATTCAATCATTCATTCATTCGCTATTCGGTCTCTTCCTCACTCTTTCATTCATTCACTCATTCATTCAATGATGACTCAAACAAATAAACCAAGTGATTTTTCCACATGAATTCCTTTCCTATGTAAAGATTTGTAATACATTTGGCTACACATTACACATGTATCCAAGGAAATGTATTCAATAGACGTGCAATATGTACAATGCAAAATATTACAGTTTCTCCACATTTCATAATAATAATTATCATTATTATCATGGTGATATTTGCACAGTCACAAAACGTGCTAAACCCTAATTTATGCTTGTAAAATCGCAAAAGTAGCATGTAAATATACCATGTGCAATATAAAGCTGTAGGTGTCTGAAAGACAAATTGAGAAACACTTTTAATGTAGCATGAAAATAGTGGAGTATTCATGGGGTTTAAAACACAATACTTAGTACTTAATACGTCATATGACACAAGTTTTCAGTTTATTTGTAATATGTTATAGTGCTGTAGTGTGCAGTTTTAAATGAAATTATTATTATTATTATTACAATTTTCCATAGTCCATAGTCCATAGTTTTTGCATGATGCAACATATTATATGTTACATGTATACATAATCCATTCTAATGTGCAGTAAGAGTAAGAGAGGATGATGAGAGTTCCAAAAGAGAGTGAAGAGAGCGAAAACTATTTAGAAAATGTAGTTTGCGTGCTTCTGGGGTATTTGGCTAGGTGCAATTTGGTTTGGTTTGGTTTCACTGGATTTTTCCAAGTACAAAGGAAAGAATGTTGAGCGAGCGGTGGAGATGAATGGGAATTAGAGGTGGGCTCGAATGGGGAAAGTGCTAATGTAGAGTGGCATCCATAAATAATGTAGTGGGGCGTCGTAAAATAAAGAGAGAGAGAGACAGAAAGAGAAAGAGAACGAGAAATGGAGAGTGAGAAGAACGAGAGGAACGAGTCTTATTTGGTTGGAAATAGAGAAAAATACTAATACTAATACTAATATAACCATAACCGTTGTACATTGTACATTGTACATACATGTATGTATGTATACATCCAAAATCCAATGAAACACACAGAGACAGAGAGACAGAACCAGAAACAGTGAGAGAATACAAGTAGATGGATCCGATAAAAACAAGTCCAACTCCTTACATGTCTTATATGTAATATGTACCACACAGTATTTATACTACTGTACTATTGATGACCATGGTTCTCCCTTCCAGAACTCCATTAGAGCCTTGGCCATTCGCTATCGCTTTCCCTCTATTGTCAGTGCATAGCATAATATATAGTATAGTACAGTACAGTGTACGGTGAATTACCCGGTAGTTTCTAGTCATAATTATTACCAGCATCCGACCAGGAACAGGAAATGGCAAGCTCCACTTTGTACACTACACACTGGATGGATTATCGTCATCGTCATCCCTTCTTATTTTATTCCGTGTTCTCCATCTCTATTTAAATCCCCCTTTTCCTTTCTCTTCCTTTTAATTCTTTTTTCTTTCGTCTTACCTCGTTTGCCTATTTTATTGTATCTTTTTTTTTGTCTCATTTTGTTCTCTCTGTTTCTTTAAACTAGATACTACATACTAGATACAATGTGAGATGCATAGGTCTCACTCTCTCAATTCTTTCATATCACTTTCATTTTCATTTTCATTTGTACTTGTATACTAACTCATCATTAGGTTTAATCTCTCTCTGTATTTTCTGACCCTCTTTATGGTCATTTATGGTGAGTACCGTTGCTGGTTGCTGTTAGAAGCTGTAGAGATGTAGACATGTAGACATGTATAATGGGCAATGGGCAATAGATTCGTCTTTTTTATGTACTTGGTGAAACAAAATTACAAACTGTAACATACTTTTTCCTCTTGTTGTGGAAGTTATCTTTATTTTTGAGAAAATCCCAAATAGTGTTTTCCACTTTGTAAACTTTTTAAAAATGTTACTTTCTTTCTTTTTAATTATCATGCGTATTACAGGTTGTCTAAGAAATAGACAAAAAGTACTTGTAAAATTACATTGGGATGAATACAGAAGATATGTTAGAATTTTTTCTTTATTTTTAAGGCAGTATTAATTAGCCATTCACAATGCTGGACTTAAACATTGAATAAATAGATAAAACAGTAAAACATTTAGGTAGTGTAGTTTAGTTCAACCAAAACTAGAGGCCTTGAATATACTGGGAAAAGCTGCTGAACATCTTTTATAAGTAAACAGAAAAATATGAAGGATCTTGGACTAGACTATCGTCAGACTTTTGTACGTTGTAGACACATCTATAGATATAAACATATAGATCTAAATTGTAATCAAACAAAAATAATTAATGAACCTACTTGGATATGAAAAAGTATTACATGCTGTGTGTTAGATGTTAGACCATGGAGAGAGCTTCACGTTCCCCAAAAAGATGAAAAATTATTTATACAATATGTGGAAAAGTAATAAGTAATAAGTTGAAAGGTAAAGGTAAGTCTCTAGTCTCCATTCTCCCCTTCACGTATCTACTATCTCCTATCTCGAAAGAAAGAGTTGGAAAGAATTGAAAGCCCAGGACTTTTCTCGTACTTCCGTCCAAGTTCCAGCCCTGGAAAAAAAGAGAGGAGGATTAGTTAGTTTTCTCGGTATGATGCAAGTGTTTTTAGCTTTCTTCTCGTTCCTAGATTCTAGATTCTAGAGTCAAACCTACAAAGAGCGGAAAGTAACACTGAGAACAGAGAAAAAAAAGAAAAAAACGTACCTTTACGTGAGAGCTGAAACTACAAAAACTAAGACGAATACGAATACGAAGGCGACTACGAATATAAGTCCAACTAGACGTAGTATCTTGTACGATATGCTTGTGAGTTTTGACTAGACAGAGTTACAGTAAAGAGAAAGGGAGAAAATGAAGAGGTAGAAAAAAAACAGATTCAACTTTTTCATAATGTAAGAGCTTTGAGCACTGAGTCTGATTGTGAGTAGACAAAAAAAAAGAGTTGGCCCATGTAACATAATATCAATTTTATATGATCTTCTTTCCCTTTTACTTTTTCTTTTAGTATAGTTTGTAGAGTTTGTCCTTTCTCCTTTCTAGTAATAATATTATTGCCATGTGTATCTCTTCTTTTCTTCAATTTTGGGAAAGGTTCAAGTATCGTACATATACATACACATTATATACAGTATATTGAACGTTGATCGTTCATCATCTATCTGCCCATTCGTCCATATTTGATAGATGTACTGTGTGTTTCATATACCAGATACCTCATTATTATCCAAGTTGAGGCCAGCTATTTGTATGACGTACGATCTCCGTATACTGATGGGTGCGTTATTACTCTAAGAGGGGAAATGTCAGGTATCAGGTATGTAGTAATGTAGTATGTAGTCAGCTAGTCAGGTAGACTCCATGCTCTACGTTATCTAGAAACTGTATAGAAAATAGAAAGTAGAATGTATTGAAATGAGTGCGGAATATCAAAATGAGCACAGATGTAATAATGATCATAATAATTTATATACACGTTATATCTTGAATCCTAAAAAACTTTTGATGTACTACTATTATATTAGCAAGAATTTGAACTGAATTTGTATTTTACGATATTTTGGAGAGCTGAGACTTTCATGAATATGTACAACATAATATTTGTATATAGAATATACTCTCTCTTTCTCGCTCTGTCTCTCTTCCTAATATTGATCCATCCATCTAGAATCTAGACATCCATCTCTCTCACACAGCATACAAAATACAAACCACACCGTCTTTACTCTTTACATTCTCTGGATTCTCTGGATTCGCTAGTACGTGTAGATTGTAGATGAAATGGGAACGTATGTCTGTGGGATATTTAAACATGTAGGATGTAGGATGTAGAATGTAGATTGTAGATGGTAGATAAAGTGTGGATGGATATGCATTATGCATACTTTATACTTGTACATAATATTGTGTATGTAAAACTTTATCCTCTATATTCATCTACTATGTACATATATGTATATGTGTGTAGTGTGTAACTTAAGAGAGCACTTAGGATAAGGGAGCTTGTTCTCGTTTTCCTTCTTCTATGTACATTGTACATACGAAATACACATATTCTACACCAAACTCATACCAACGACGAGAACGAGGATGATGATGACGACGGTTATAGTGAGGACGACCACAGAACCAAAACTTTACACTCTTCTCCCAGATAATAAGAGACATACTATTATTACTACTATTATTGGAACAGAAAACACAAGTAGTGTTGTCTGTTGTCTATCTTTCTATTTGTATTTGTATTGGGTGTGCAATGTGTAGTGTGGAGTGTGGAGCACATTGTACTTTGTACACCTTTGTTCCATTCCGATTCGGAGCAGTTTACATTCTCTCTGTATCTCTGTACTCTGTACAACGTAAGATATTATATCCATGTAGAAGACATCCAAGTTTGAGTGAGTGAGTGAGTGAGAGAGAGGGAAAGTTTACTTTGGTAATATTATTATTATTTTCCTTTGGCTTTCCCTTCAACTTCCAATTCCACTTGGATTTTCACGTCAACTCTTTTACTTTTCTCTCCTCTCCTCTTTTTCTCTGTCTAGTCATTTCTTTCACTTATTTTTTTTCCTCCCAGTGTTTGTCTCCTATCCTCTCTTCTGTTTTTTGTTTCCGTTTCTGACTCTGTGTACATTGTATATTGTATATATACCCTCTTTCTAAATTGTACATCTACGTGTGTGTACAGTGCACAGTGTACAACTCTTCTATTCACTCACTTGGATCTTAAGTGCCTGGACAAGTTTCCTCTTGTTACAAAACGGAGAGAAAAATATAGAGGAAAGTCAGCGGAGGAGCTTGAAAGTTGATATGTGTTTTTTCCTAGTTTTTCATTGAACATATTTCTTTTACACTCTTTTCTTTCTTCCTTTCTTTCTTTTACTCTCGGTGGTAGTTGAGAAAAAGAAGAAAAAAGTTGGAAAGCAAAAACCAGAGGAAAATAAAACGGAATATTTTTTCATGCACAAGAAAGCTCCTGTTCAAATTACAATTATTATTGCTGTCTTTCAAATGTATATTTGTAGTATCTAGTATCTGGTTTACTACACTGTTTTGTAAAAGATGGCCAAGGCCAATTTTTTTGGTGTGTGTACAGTGTGCAGTCTAGATAATACATGTAGTATTTTACAACTTTCACTTGATTGCATTTCTCAACAGAGCCAGCAGATAACGATGCAATTTCAAACACTGTAAATATGTACAGAGTGCAGAGTGTAGAGTGTAAAGTATACAGTGTAAGCTCAAAAACTGTATTGATGTACATAAAAAAGGAGAATGAGAGAGCTGAAAATAGATGCAATAAATTTTGGAGTGAAAAGAAAGTACCTGAGTTGGCTGTTGGTGTTTGGTGTTTGGTGTATGATACAAAAACATGTACAATAAACACTGTACCTTGTACATTGTACATGCAGCATGCATTTGAATTGCTATGAAAAGAAGACATGGAAAGATGGATCTGCTCAAAAAATAAGCACCTGTTTTTCTTCTCACCATTTACACAAGTGACATTAGTCAATCCGTCCGTTTCCCCATCATGCATTCGGTATTCGGTATTCCGTATTCAGTATCATGTATCATGTATTTACATACCTACGTATAGAATGTCCATGTGTAGAATTACATTTACATCCTGTGTACTATTACAATATTATATATTGTGTACAGCCGAATTCCATGTTGGTTCCGTTGTTGTTGGTTTGTGGGAGTTGAGAGTTGTGAGTCTTAGTCTATGCTGCATACTCAAATTATTTTGTCCACCGTCGTCCCCTGGCACTAAAATAGTCCACAGTCCAAAGTCCATAAACATAAATAAAACCCAGAAAGTCCATGTCAAATGTTGTCTTTTACAATGGAAAGGAGTAAATATTCATCATTTTTCTTTTCAATTTTAGTACACTTACTTACAACCTACATACTATGTACTATGTACGATGTACTGTGTACCCTATATTTCAAAAGACGCCTACGTCAATCCAAAGTAGTTTTACTATTTACTATTTACCTCTGTAATAATAAATGTAGTTTGTGCAAGGAAATGGCGGAAATTTCAAAGGAAGCAGAATAATAGAAAGTACAAAGTCATTTCCAAAACAAGAATAAGACTAATACATATAATACGGGATATGGGTTCTTGCATAAGGCATAAAAATGGAAATTGTTTTCCGTCTACTTGATGAAAGTTGCTTTGAAAACAGAAAATATGAAATGGCTTTTGAATTTAACGTATTTGCCCATCTTTTTCTATGTGAATAATGTTATGGCTGAAAATTCCTGTGGGGCTTTATTGAAACTTGAAAAAATTAGTCTACCTAAAATATTGAGTTTAGAGAATTTGATTGCTAGTATGTAGTAACATGGTGAAGGATTTTCTACAAAACGAATATATTTCAATGTACATATGTGTATTTGCTTACCACAAATAAACCACATATTCAAAAGCGTTTTATTTATTCATTTATTTTTTTACTGCTTGTGTTTCTTTTATATGTTGTACACTAAAAACTAAAACCAACTTTATGTTCTATTTTGTTGCTCTTTATTTCAAATGGCCGAATTTTAAAGGTCACTGAAAGGAAGAAGGGTTATAAAGTAAAGTGAAGTTTAGAAAGAAATTTCAAAAAAAACAGTCACAAATTTTGTATTTGATATTCATGTGAGTTGTCGATACAAGTTAAAAGTTAATACATTCAGAATAACAATAATTAAACATTGCTTGGCAAAGTTGTGAATGAAAATGAAAAACGTTACAGCAAACTTGCAAAAGTAAAAGAAAGACAAGCTTGATATTTTCTTGTATCATATTTTCACTCATGACTTGTGTAGGTGCATTTTGTACAAGTAAGAATTTTACAAAACATGGCAGGAGGCTTTGGTTTGACTACAGGGGTACTACAAGTAAATGTCAAACCAGAAAGAAAGAGAAAGGTTTAGTGTTGACGGTTGATGGCTGATGGTTGATGACCATGGCAATGAGTAATGATGGTGACCACAAATTAGCAATGTGTACACAAATTCCGTATTGTACATTTGTCCGGAATGTATGTATTTCTTCTCATTAATACAGATTGTATGCTCATACTTGTACAAAGTACAAAGTGAAGAAATGTCCGCCCAAGCTGATTCTGAAAACTACCCGTTTGATATTTGATATTTTGAAATCAAGGTCTCCAGTCTCCAGCTAAAGACTACAGACTACAGATATAAATGTGGTGTACACTATAGAAAATAGAAATAGAAATGCTTGTACATTTAGCCTTCTGAATTGACCGCTTGTTCTATGCTGTGTGCGGCGTAGAGTTGTACATTGTACGTAGTAAATAGCGAATAGCGACACTACATTTGATATGATAGCATTATTTGACTTTCCGTACCTTTTAGTTCTAAAGGTCAGTTCCCGATTTTCTATTCACCGTTCTATTCATTCCCTACAGGCATCACAATCACAATCACAATGCAGCACAAATATATGCAAAATTTATCAGACTATAATGTACCTAAAAACCTATATCTAGTGTACATTGTACATTGTACATAGTTCAAAGTATCGTGGTACGAATTTCCGAATCTTGTGCGTCATACTATAATGACTCTATATTCTATATAGTACACTGAACACTATGCTGAATATTAAACAGTTGGTAAATAGCATAGAAATTTTTTGTACAAGTCTCGAGTCTTTATACACTCGTTACATTTACATACATCGTTTCAAGGAATATTCCTAGATCTTGATGTGACAGGAAAAAATCAAGTTGGACGTGGTTAATAATCAAAATGCCACATTTTCTTTCACGGGCTCTTTGAATGAACTCTACCTTGTTTTCAATTCTCAATTCTCAGGATGAAAACACATATTTATGTATGAGTATATTCTGTATTCCGCCTATTCGACATGCCTATATAATACATGATAAATTGTGCACAACATGGAAAACACCGGCTGTCATGTATGCGTGACATATGTGCTATGTGCCATATCGATTCCTTTCTCTAGTTATTGTACTACTTACTCTTAGTTACCCATTGATGACTCGCTATTTATCCTTTTCTCACTTTCTCCTTCCTCTCACTCCCTTTCTACTTTCTACCTGACGGTAAATGGAAATGAAATGAATGCGGTGACGTATTGTACACAGAATTCTATAGTACGTCCTTTACTTTATATAAGTATTTTTTATACATGCACAATGTACAATGTACGTATATTATGTCCTACAGTTTTTTTATACTTTTGAGTTTTTGTGTTGTGAAAGATTTTTGCTCCAGATTTTTGTATTTCGTAACCAAAATATTTCATGTTTTAGAAAATAGAGTAAAAAATGTGTAGGAGAGAAAAAAACAAAACTTTTGAATGTAAACATGAGACAGCATCATAGAAGAGTAGGAAAAGGAGGAAAATAATGATATTTGGAATTCGGATGAAGAATGAAGATCTTTGTAGATGTGTCGAGCTTGGAGTATGGAGTATGGACTGGGTAGATGGAGAAAAATCCATGTTTATGTATTTCTTTTTGTCATGCAGGATTGGAAGCCGAAGCAAGTACAAATACAAACACAAACAGAAACACAAGTATAAGAGCCAATGTTTGGTATGTGTGTGTATATATGAATGAGAATGAGAATGAGAGGACAGACACAGAGAAGGAAATTCCAATTTTCGACCCAATGAATAATTGAGTAATGTTTTTGCAGAGTGAAGTGGAGAGGGGGAAATGGTAGAGTACGAAACTGTGACGTAGAGCAGAGAAACACGGAGCACACACGTACACTGCACACTGCACACTGTACATTGTACATAGTAAAAGAGCAAGAGTGAGAGTGTATCCAACTCGGAACTTTGGAACTCTGGAACTCTGGAGCTCTGAAACTTACACGTATCCAGTTTTCCATCTCTTCCCTTCCTTCCTTCATACTTTCTGTCTCTGTCTCTCCTTTCTTCTTCTCCTTCTTCGTCATCCAACGACTACATTAAAATTTTATGTTGTTCCAACTTGGTTCGGCTGGTTACTGGTTGCCAGGTTGCTCCTTAAAAATCTATACTAAAAAATACAGCATATACTATATTCTATATTACTATATATGCTATTTACTAAATACATTTGGTTTGGTGTTCGTCCACATCTTCAAAAATTGACTGACTGACACTAACTTGCTACTTACTTATTTTACGTTTCTCGTGTCCGTGACTATCTTTGATATAAAAAAGAACCCAAGCCAAACCAAACCAAGCCAATGTCGCATTTTGCCCAAGGAAAATATTTACTCAGTTCATCCACATCCAACTCCACATCCATGAACAGGGAAGCAAAATATGGAGAAAGAGAAAAGGAAAAGACAACAGCCGGAGGCGGGAGAAAAGGGGTATCTCAAACGACCCATAACACCCTCACATTCACATTCACACAAAGTCCACTTTGTCTTTTCCTTTTCCTTTGTCTCTCTCTCTGTTTCTCTCTGTTTGTTTCTCCGTCTCACCAAGAGACTTTATACTTTACTTTACTTTATTTGCTTGTACTCTGTAATGTAATTTATGTAATTGAGACGGAGGAGGAGGAAAGTGTACAAAGGGTACATAAACAGAACAGTAGTTTTTGAATACTACTGAATGTAAAGGATGTTTAATGTTTATGTCTCTATATTTAAAAGCCGTGTTATTTTGTTCTTGTTGTTTCATTTACTTGAAATTCCATGAAATATTTTAAAGCATTTATTTCCGTAGTACAAAACAAAATAGTAAATTACACAAGAGAAGGTTTATTTTTAAATCTTGTTTGTGTCTCTGCTGTCTCTTCTCTGTTGTAAATTCCTAATAATTGCTCTTTTGTAACTGGAATAAATATAAATATATAAATACAAGTACACTTTGTGCTATTTCCAGTGAGCTCCTGAAATAAATTAGAAAAAGTAATTAAAATAAAGTAATTGGAGTAAATACTAAATACCTTCAACCCACACCTTTGTAGACTGTAAATTGTAGATTGTAGGTAAACAGACTTGACTTTGATACATAATGCGTAACTATAGCTCCTTAATGGAGTTACATTTGGTCAATTGTCAAATAAACAAATTCATTATGGGAAAATACTTTGCAGATCTAGATTCTTGATGGTAGAGCATAGAACAAAAACAAAATGAGGTGGTTTTATCTATTGACGTTTGACTCTTTTGACCCTTTGATTTTCCCAACTTTCCTCCAATTACCCATTTCCACTACAGATAATTTAACAAACAATTAGAGAAGAATCAAGAATCAAGTTGATGGTACATTACATTAGAAGGCCCGCCTTTTGTACATTGTACATTGTAAATCATTTTATTTCACTTGATTACTTGATTATTTTCCTATTTATCGTGTGAAGTGTGTACTATTTACTAGTTAGTGTGGGCGTAGTTACACTGTGGAAAATTATAAAAGTACAAAAGATAGTTTTGTTTTTGTGTCAATCTACAATCAAAAAATATACATGCATGAATTTCGTACATGTAGTTATACTCTTGTACTCTTGTATCTCGTATTTTGTATTCCCTTGAACAGTCCTTTCCCTTTGTTTATTTTGACAGAAGAGGAGACAGGGAATGAAATCCAATCGATATCAAGATGTTTGTACACATTACACATTATACAGACAAAAAGTAGGTAGTAAATGCATATGGACAATGTGCAATACGTAGACTGTAGATTGTAGACAGAGGTGGGTACAAATCACAATTACGATTGTCAATTATACAGATACATATAAAGTCCAATCTATCTGTACCTCTAGTTCTCTGCATGTACAATGTACATTGTACATAGTTCTCTCTATCTTTCTCCGATTTCCTGAATTTTCTCTTTCCCTCACTCTCTCTCTCTCTTTCTACAGATACTCTTTGTTTTCCTTTCATTATTTTATTTGTCTTTCTCCGACATTCACTCTCCGCTCTCATTTTCCTTGTGTCTTTCCTCCTTCCCTCCACATTATTATTACTATTGTAACTACGTTGTTCTCGTCATCAAATGGACTTGGACTCAGAGTTGCTGAGTGTTCCTTTATTATTATTATTATTAGTGTTCCTGTGCACACACATCTACAATCTACAAAGTACATGTTAGATGTTAGATGGTGGATACCTTGTGCTAGGGGACAGAATCAGAATCAGAATTCTTTTCAATCCAAATAACAAATAATATAGAACCCACCAAACATTATTTGTCCGGATACTTAAATTGATACTGAATTTCCCTGTTTTTTTTTTGGTTTTTCCAGTTCTCTAGGATATTTTGAATCTAAGTTCACATTTGGTGAAAGTGGAAAAGTTTTTTTTTATTTTCTTTAGTTGTTTGAATAACCTTTTGTAAAATTAATCTGGGTTTTACAGATTTAATGTTGAGTTTTGAATGTGATTTGATTACATATAGGAAACCTAATTCTTTATTGTGTGTACCTGACATATTGTACGATTGTACGAGATGAGCATATAAGTCGAGTCAAATTGGAGCCAAGCCCATTAAAGTACCTATATGTAAAATGTACATAGTCAATAGTCCACAAAGACACAATACACAAGGATTTCAGTATTGGGAAAACAAGGCTCAAATTACATGCAAGTTTACTTTCACAAGCCTTTCCCTTTTATTTTAATGGTAGTGAAAATAGGGAAAGCTCTCGATTTTCTCTAGACTCCAGACCCCAGACTTCATGTAGACTCTTGAAACATGAAACATGCAACATGCAAAAGTAGACTAGAGTGGAAGAGGATGAGGTCAAGTAAAACAAAAGTACTTGGATGATTTGTGTATAGAATATAGAATTTTCATTCCATTAAATTGTGGTAGGATACATGTAGTGTATGAGGCTCATTATTCTGTAAATAACAAATAATTAGATCATTTCAAGTTCAATGTAAAAGGGGAACTTGGAAATACAGAAAAGTAGAAATAGGAGATGTTTTTATTCTAATCAATCAGTCTACAGACTACAGTTCACAACGTTATTAAAAGACAACTCAAGCCATAGAGCATCAAATGCATTCAAAATTCTGGTTCTCGTATCAGATAAGTATTTAAATCCAAAAAAAAATAAATTGTGCATTGTAAAACCTGCATATAGTTTGAAAGAGAAATAGAAACAGTATGGAAAACCTGATGGGGAAATGATATTATTGAAGAGAGACAGTAAAAGGGACAGACGAACCGAGGGAAAGAGAGTCCAAGGAAATTCAATCCAAAATCAATCAAAAATCTATTAATGGGAAAAGCACATGCTGTTTTTTGTCTTGCTTTTTCTCATGCCTTTTGTATACTTTTATATGTACACTGTACATACGTCTATAGTCTGTAGATGTTATAGATATAGATGGAGATATACTTTATGCTCATAAAGGTTACGTAATATCTCTCATCTGACATCATGTCTTGTCTTTTATTATGCAGAAAAACACGCAACCTTCACTTTCATACACAATTTACAATTCCTCGTATATATTCCATACCCGTGTATCTAAAGAGCATAAGGGGAGATATTATGTACCTGGATACATGTATGTATTTCTATAGGTTCTTTTGTATCCTGTAAACACTGAAGAATGAGAATTCGGAATTCAGAATTCAGAATTGAAAATAATCCATCGAGTACAAGTAGAGATAGATAGATGAATGAGTAAATCATCTTTTCCATCCTATCGCCTTCCATCAGCATCTCCAATTTCCTGAGTCATCTCATTTTTTTCCTGTTCAGACAAAACAAGTTACTTGTAAATTGTAAAGAAGAAAAAAAATTGATTCTTTTATATTTTCCATCCGCCCTTAAAAACTAGTTACATGAGCTTACATTTAGATAGATAAATTTGATGATTTATTTACAACTAATGGTTTTCCATTCTTTTTTTTGTTTTTCCTGTATACAGCAAGATTTGCCAAAACTACCTGTACCTGAGTTGGAGAAAACACTACAACGTTACCTGGAAGCAGTTCAACCCATCTTAACAATCAGTCAATTTGACAAAGCACAAGAATTAGCACGACAACTGGCGGAAAATGAAGGACCTGAACTTCAACATCATATTTCGGAACGGCAGCTCAAAACCAAAAATTGGGTATGTAAATAATAAATATGAAATGTTTTTTAACTTTTTTACTAAAAGCTAAAAGTATTACAGAAACCTTTTACTGTTTACTTGGAAACGTATTTACTATTTACCGTTCACATTTTTTGGAGTTTTATAATGTTTTACAATTACAAATTAGATAAAAAAAACGTGGAATTATAAATTAGTATTTATTTTATTTGTTACTTGAAATTTGATTACTCTTGAATTAAAAGTTGGAAAAGATCCTTTTCCCACTTTATCAGTTTTTTTCTACTTAACCTTGTTTGACTTTGTTTTGTTGTGTTTGTACTTGATAGGCGTATGAGTGGTGGCTGAATGACATGTACATGAACAATCCTTTGTGTTTGCCCGTCAACTCTAATCCTGGGGGAGTTTGGCCACCCAAGAAATTCAATACAGTTGATGATCAACTCCGATTCGCCTCTCGCCTCACCACCTTCATCCTCGACTTCAAAGACGTTGTTGACAGGTGATTTCAACTTGACCCTTGGCTCTCAATTCTCAATTCAATTTCCAATCCCATAGATACCTCTGAATCTAGATGTATTGCCTCGAGCCAATTACTTAATAAATTACTGTAAACTCTTGTTTGTTTGTTTGTTTGTTTGTCAATTTTCACTTGAATCTTGAATGACAATGTCAAATTCAGCACATCCTTTTAACTATTTTTTGTTTTATTTTTCATGTTTGTTGTATAATTTTGTATGTAAAATAAAGATTTTATTTACATTTGTACTTTAGTAAGTGCCTGTGATTAATACTTTTTATTTTTTGCCAATGTTTTATCCCATGTTTTACAAGGTTTTAAACTACCATGTTTTATTATTACATTTGCCGTATGCCTTTATCTTGTGTCTTGTATCTTGTATCGTTTGCTTCAAATAAAAGTACTTTAGATGTAGATAATTTGTCCGTGTACAACATGTGTTTCTGTTCCAAGTCCTTTTCTTGTTCTTGTTAAACAGAGAAATTGAAGTGAATGAGACAGACTGGGCTAGCTATTCTACTCTATTTTCATGTCTGTAATTTCCTGCACTTTCTTTTCCTATATCTTTCCTTCTTTTTTCTTTGGCTGATGTGGGGGACAGTAAATGGTAAATGATAATGGAGAGCATGTCGCATGTATCCAATTTCTTATCCATTCCAAGTGTTTAACTTGACAAGACAAAATGTAGAGACCAGCAGATCCCAAATACAAGATACCAGATCCGACCAGAACCGAGTAAATATCTCTTGCTCCTAATTTGATTTGGTCCAACTTACTTGCGTCCTCCTGTTTGACTTTTGAGGAAAGAGTAAAAGAATATTGTAGAAGAATATCATGTACAATCTACAATGTACTATGTACAAGTTAAATTCTCATTCATATAAAACTGTTATACTTAAGGCCTTCCATCTGCAATCTCTATTCAGATCTTTATCTTGATCTTGGTTTTGTGATGTTTTAGACTTTAGATGAAAAACGTATACAATGATAAGACCAGGAGTAAAAATAAAAGAAAATACAGAATAAAATGGTGAAAAGGGAAAAAAGAAGGAGGACTTTAGAAAGAGATTGTAATGGAGAAATATTTCATCCTGAAAACTATACATGCACAATGCACATGTTGTACGAAGAAAATGTAGATATTCTTTGCTCTCTGGGCTCAGGTGGCCTTTTCAGTTGACTGAGTGCATTGTCGATTTTACGACGATCTTTGTCTTTTCCTCCTTCCGCTCTTGGCTTGGCTTTTTCTGGCTCTGCCCTTGTTCTTTCTCTTCCTCTTGCTCTTTCACTTTGGTCTTTGCTCCTTCTCCAGCTAATCTGATACTTGTCTTATTGTGTGTACTGCTCAATTTTCACTTGTACTTTGGATGTTTCGTGTTGTGTCTATATCCTACATTGCATACTGTGTCTGAAGAGGAATAACCATCAGACACCATCAGACACCATCAGACATCACCGAATAATGCTACATGTACAATGTGCATTGATGTATCTTGTACATGTGGATTTTGAATACCTACAAACAGAAATGGTCTTTGAATTCGGTATTTGGACAGAATAGAAAATAGCGAAACACATACGAATCTACACATACATGTACATTGTACATTGCACATTATGCATTGTACATGTTAGAAGCTGGATGGTTGATAGAGCCATTTGTGTAATCTGATCGGATGTACAATGTACAGATGTAGTGAAACTACCAAGAGGTGGGACGAGAATACTTAGTATATGCATTTTCCTTGTATACAAATTCCTGTGGGGATTCCACAACTCTCCATTTCAATCTTTTTTCTATGTACAAAATGTAGAAATATACCATGAGTATACAGACTACAGGCATGACTTAGCTTAAAATACATACATATAGAGTATAGAATATAGAAGTGTACAATGTGCTTCACATGACCTGACTTTTCTATTCCAACTTTAAAATAATGTCTACCTTTTTTCGCTATTCAATTCTTTGACTGTTTTCACAGTTTGATCTGACATTTCCTTCATTTCCCTCCAACGGAATAAGAGTAAACATCCAAGAGAGTACATTGTACATTTTACATTATTTCCTTAAAATGTTCCAGTAATGCACACTGCATAATAAATGGAAAAAATAAGAAGCCAGTCCGACCTGGAACCTGGATACGGATATGTTTATGTTTTTCCACCGTCTCTATTCTCTGTTCGCAACTGCTCCAGTTTAAAATTGTAGGTACATCTACATATGTGTCTTTCACAAGGAGGAAGAAAGGGGATCCATCTTATGACTTCTTTACATAATATCATAGGGAATTGTAATACATAATACCTGCAAGTACACAATGAACTGTGTTTGTATGTATAATGTATAATGCATACGTATGTATTTGAAGTCAGACGGGATTTCTGTTGCTTTTGTATGTTGTAGTTACTTTCTTCTCTTCTCTTATTCTCTCTCCTCTCTCTCTCTCTCTTCGACAGCATCAGAGAGGATATTTAAGCTTTGACGAGAAGGACTTAGCTCCTTTCTCTTCCTCCATTTATGCTTTTCTTGTGCACGGTGCACTCTTTCTTTTCTATGAATCTCATTTTCTCTTTACCCCCTGAAGGTGGATGAACTACGGTGCTGTACACTGTATACTGTGTATGATGTATTCTGTGTAATGTATGTATACTATATACAATATATTGTCTGGTTGGAAGATTGTAAAGTCTGTTGGATGAATTTTTGCCGTCTTCTTCCTTATGATGCTCCTGTTCAGTGTACAGTGTACAGTGTTCAGTGGGTAGCTTTGTTTTGAATGCTGTTGAGTAAAAGAAGGCTGCTAGCGGAATACCAAATGAGAACAAGTGCATCCTCCTCGTCTTCAACTTAATCTTCATCTAGAATGTAGAATCCAGAATCCAGAATCTAGACACATGCATTATTATTATTATTATTGATAGTTGGTAGTTGGTAGTTGATAGTGTATCAGGAATTTTATCAAGGGAAAAGCACGCGTCTCCATGTTTTACCTTGACTTTTACACAAAAATAATGAAACAGGAAATGACTACCGGTAAAAAAAAATATTCAAGGTCAGATTGAAATGAATAAGACGCATGTGGCTTCTATTTTTAAAAGTCAATATGCATTCAATCTCCACTGATTTTTCTTCTAGTATTTAAAATTCTTTGAGCTTAATGGTGAAAATTATTCAACGTACAGTGTACAAAATTTTATAAAGTAAGAAGGTGATGGGCGGCAGAAGGGAAACAAAAGGGTTTGAATTTGAATACCTATTTGTTAGTTTTGTATTGTATCATTCTATCTTGGATCACGGCTTGTGCATTGTGTATGTACTTAGTTTATAAGGATCTGTAGTCCTTCAGATGAGATGGCGTGTGAAATAGGAGAAGAGCTTGAAGCTTGAAGATTGAAGCTTGAAGTTTGAGCCGGAATCGGAACTTGTTTTGAATTTGGAGTTTGGAGTTTGGAAGCTGGAATTGAGAATCCTCAGTAGAAGTAGTGCTACAAGGAAATTCGAAATTCACTTGAGTGTGTCAGTGTTTGTATATGAGTGTATGTATGTATGTATGTATGTGTTTAAAGGAAAACGTTTGAGCTTTTGGCTTGAAAATTCTAATCCTCTTACGATAGATTAGAAGAGGACCGATCTTGTTTACATTTCTTATTACAATGATTGCCTTCTTTGCATTCAATCAAACTCACGCGTCTTCCCGTCTTCATCCTTTTGTACATGTACGTTGTACATACTTCATACTACATACAACTCCAGTTTTAGTTCCAGCTCTAATTGAACACCCCCTTTTCTTGCTTCATTTTGCTTGTACTAGTTGTACTTGGACTAATAATAAAACGACAAGGAAACACAAGTTCAATCAAAAGGAATTATATTGTAGAGATACAAGACACAAGATACAAGATAGAAATGTTTCTTACAGAAAACATGTTTTAAAAAAATATCAAGATGTCAAGACTTGAATTTATGTTTTTTACAGCTACTAAAATATTTAAAGCTGAAAATGTACACGAAATCACCATTTCAAAAAGACATAAAATATCATGTCTTACGTCTTACAGACGTCACAAGTCATCAGTCAACAGTCATCAAACGAACACTATTTAGATAAGTTTTCGGAAAAACATTTCATAAAGCTCCAGCTCTCAGTTCACATTTTGTATAAAAAAACTATAACCCATCATTCAAGAATCTAGGGTAAATAAAAAGTAAAATTGAAACTCTTGTACCATTTTCCATGAATAGACATATTTAATGTTGTTTAAATATTAAGGGACAAAATTCAAAATATAAATTCCAATTTAGAATTGGACTTTAAATGTCAAATAACAAAGTTTTTTTATTTTCCTTTCCCAGGAAACTACCAGCAAAATAAATAGGGTTGACATCATTAATATTAGTTTCTGAAAATAACACGTCAATTGGTGTGTACACACGTATACAGTAAATGGTAAATACCAAAAGTAACTGCCGTTTAAATTTGTCAACTGTTCCAACCTCGTAACTCGTAACTCGCAACCTCTAACCTTCAGCATTTGATAAATGATAAATGTAGAATATTTTATCGTCCAAAGAGTTTTAAAAATTACAAGTTTTAATTGAATTAAGCAATTTTACCGAGTGCTGAAAACTGAAAATAGACATGGAAAAGAAAGTCATGCAAGATTGACAATTGAATTGAATACACGAATACACGTATGGATAAAAGTAATAACACGAGTAACACGTACTGAGAAACCAAAAACCCAGTACATGGGTCCAGCAGACGTCAATGGAAAAAGTTTCAAGTGCTTTCCGTCTCCTTTCCCCCTGTTTTGCATTTATTATTCATCAGCTCTTTGTATTTTTAGCTTAGCAAGAGGCACATAAATGCTTTTGATTGCACACTGTACGCTGTACTCTGTACACACTACACACTACAATAATAACAAAATTTCACGGGAAAACGAGGAGCTCGGAGAAAAAGGCTGCGGAGTTTCAGTTTTAGTCAAGCAAGTCCATCTGTAGGGGTATGAGATGTTTTACTCCAACTCCCGGGTATCTATTCTGTCCGGTATTCCGAGAGGTGGCGCCTTCTTCTAATTCGTCGCATTTAAAAGTGGATGCATTTTTGTTTTGTATTTTATATAAATTTATAGTTTGTAGTTTGTTTTGTTTTTGACTTATAAATCTATTATGTATTTATTATTTTTATGTCTGTCAAAACTCATAAAACATATTGATAAAAACTCATGCTGAGGATGAAATAAAAGCCCAACTTAATGTCTACATTCTGTATGTATAAAAACTTAATAGGGGTGGTTTAGCAGTGGAGAAAGCAGCGAGTAGAGAGCCGGGGCAACCACTATGCATGGCTCAACATCACAGATTGATGACCACATATCGAGTTCCATGTCTACCGAGGGACTATCAAAGGGACACTACCAACATTCTAAATGATCATATCATCGTGGCTTACCGAAAACATGTACAGTGCCCACATTACACCAATTCAATTTTCAATAGATGTACAATGTACAATATATTTCTACAGCGCAGTGCAGTAATTACTGCGTGTTTTTGACCTAAATAAAACAATAAAAAATGATGAGGATATTTAAAACTAGACAAAATTTCATGGTTATGTATTTTGTGTATGCTCTGCATTCTTTCAGTTTTTCACATGTCCAATCCGAAATGAAGAGCGACGCCTCACCACCAAAGAATTATTTCAGCAATTCAAAACCATAGTTCAGGCAGAGTCATCAAATAGTGACATTCCTATAGGACTACTAACGAGTCAGATGAGACCAGTTTGGGCGGATGAACGAGTTAAATTACTCGCAGGTGACTTTTTAACTACTAACTACACTCCAAACTCTAAACTCTAAACTGTACACCATACTTTGTACTTTTGCAATCTTGAACAATGAATATTTTTATAAAACTGATGAATATTATTAATTATTATTCTTGTTGGTTTTATAGATGATGCAAATAAATCCTCAATAGAAGAGATTGAAACATGTCAATTCATAGTTTGCTTGGATGATCCCATTCCTGCCCAATATTTCAATAATAAATCTGTATTGCCGAAAGGGCAACCAAAATCTGGACACTTTATTGCTGAAAATGGTCGAGATGAAACGAGTATTTTACATCAGATGCTTCATGGAGGGGGTAGTATATTTAATACGGGAAATCGGTGGTTTGACAAAACTCTTCAGGTAAAACTTTAACACTTCTTTAACACAATTATTATAAATCATAATAAATTATACATAAACTGCACATCAACTGTAACTCATGAGTGTGATTCATTTTTCTTTGTGAACAGTTTATCATCTCTTCTGATGGGGCAGTTGGACTTTGTTATGAGCATTCACCGGCGGAAGGGATCGGAGTCCTCAATTTGGTTGACGAGTTCCTTACTAAAATCAAACAGGAGGATGAAGAAACTGGAGAAGAAAACCAAGAAAAATTTGGTTCTATTCCGCCTCCAATCAAACTCGAATGGACAATCAATCACGAGTCCAAAAATGCAGTTACTGAAGCTGCTATTGCAATTGATCAGTAAGCATTTATTAGAGTACATTCTTGATAATTGAACAACCGAAATTACAGATATAAATCAAGTTGTAAAAAAATACAAATTATTTGTTTTTAAAACAGGCTGATAGAAGATGTAGATCTTTTAGTGTTCCGTTTTGAGTCCTATGGAAAGGGTTTCATTAAAAAATGCAAATGCAGTCCAGATGCCTTTATACAACTTGCACTTCAACTGGCGTTTTACAGGTAAATAAATAAAATAAACATCTAAAACTTCAACATGGTTTTTAATTCAAATACTCATACAATGGTTGTTAATAATTTTGTTATTTTTTTTACTACAGTTTACATGGGAAAATGGTGGCAACGTATGAGAGTGCCTCGACTCGTCGTTATAAACTAGGTCGAGTGGATTGTATCCGCTCCACAACTACGGAAGCACTGGACTGGGTAAAGTCCATGAGGAATTCGGATGAGCCTTCAAGTGACAAGATAAGAAAGTTTCATCAAGCGGTAGAAAAGCAAACGACGATCATGGTTGACAATATTTTGGGAGAGGGCATAGATATTCATCTTCTTGGTCTCAGAATGCAAGCCCAAGAGCTGGGCATGGACATCCCTCCACTTTTCCTCGATGAGTCTTATCGCATTGCCAATCATTTTGCACTTTCAACGAGTCAGGTAAATACATATAAAATATAAATACAAAATTATAAAGAAAAAAAGCAGATTGTCTATATAGAATCAAAAACTGCTAGAATTGCTTGAATCTAGAATCTAGAATTCCTGGAGTTTTACTCCATTACACATTGCAATTTTTTAATAATTCACTTATTATTTTTTTACAATCTAGTAAAGATTTAATAATAAGTGATTCCATTAAAAGCTTAATTTATGTGAAATTCCTTCATAGATTGAAACTCTTGTCTGTTTTTCTCTTGAATTTCAGCTGCCGACTAAGCATGATCAATTTATGGGATATGGAGCTGTGGTCCCGGATGGTTATGGAGCATCATATAACCCACAAAATGAGTCGATTGTATTCTGCCTCGCATCTTTTAAATCCTCTCCCATCACATCCACTGCAAAATTTAGTTGGAGTCTTCAACAGAGTCTGGATAGCATCAAAGAGCTTCTCGATCAATAAAATTAACATATAATTCTATTTCCAACCATTCCTCTTTTTTTTCTATTCTTCTCTTCTCTTGTTCTGTCTCCCTTCATTTTTACTTTTTTTTACTTTTTTGCCTCTGTTCTCCTTCAAGTAAACCTTTTTTTCCTTCATTTTTGAGAAACCCCAATGACAATGACAGAAAAAGTGTCATTTTCAAACAAGAAGAAACAACTGTCACATAAAAAATAGAAAGGGAAAATATTTTGAAACAATATTTACATTTTTATCAAGAATTCTGATTTCTGATGGAATCTGATACATTTTTGATGAAAGTCGGCATCACAACCATGACATGATATGCTTTTTTTTTACTGATACTGAAACTGGTTTTGTTTCGGTATCGGTATTTGATATCTGTTTCCCAGTTTGAAAAAAGATGCTTTCATGTATTTCTTGGGATAGGCTTATTTTTAAACCTCCTTGCTTATGGCCGGTCCACATTGACTTTAAAATTTTACGTACGTAAACACTTTTTTTGCATTTACGTGAGGTTTGATACGTAAA
>JABASP010002005.1:0-23482 GCA_019776565.1 Sminthurinus signatus | reverse complement strand
AATTAAATGACATTGCATTGAGAAATGTTCTCAGAATAAATTCTGAAACATATTTTCAATGTTGAATAAATTTGTGAATGTTGCGTTGGCAACGAGTTGTTATTTTAGCTGTATCTAAGCAACGGAGCGTCATAGAGACTTGAGAGTGGGCTCAAAAAATTGGTCATAGCCGAAATATACTAGATCCATGTTGAGATCACTGAATTCGGTCTCCATTTGCCCAGGAAAACGGGGAATGTATTTTAGAGCTCTTGGTGAATGCAAGCTATAGGAACTTTGTTTTGAATAAACAAAACTTATTAAGCGCCTATAGAAAAATGTACGTGAAGAATGCAGTTGGCTTATGTATAACTTTTTTATATAAGGCTCACAATTCACAATAAACTCTTTTATATGTACAATATTTATCTTTTAATATTGTGCGTTACATATGGAAATTTTTTGTCACTAGACGAATCATAATCATACTTATACTTATGAAAGTATACGGATGTGTGGATGTATGGACGGGCGTCAATAAGATTGGAGCAATTTGAAAAACTGCACTGTCTCTGATTCTTTTTCTGTCTCTTTCTTGGTCTCTTGTCTGTAGACTGTAGATTTTAGATTTTAGATAGATCCAAGTTCTCAGTGGATATATGTAGCTAGAGGAATAGGAATAGGAATACTTTCCGTCTGTCTCCATCTGTATTGCCTCATTAATGGGTAACTATGATATAATAAGGGGTCTTCTCCCTCTTTCCCTCTTTCTTTCTCTACTTCTCTACTTATTTCCAGCCTCTCATTGGCATTGGCATGGGCATTGGCATTGGCATTAGTAATTAGGCATTTGGATTGCAGCTCTGGGAACATAAAACATAAAACACGGACAATTGTGAAATCATAAAAATCTATACTCACTCAAGTATCTACTACCGTCTTACTTCTTACTTCATGTACATATACTTTATGTATATAGATACAGATAAAGTATAGTGCTGCGGATGTAAAGTACTGAATTGACTAGATATGTTTTGTGCATAGTGTACATGTGTATGTGTGGCGACTGGATGAAACAGAGACAGAGTAAAACAATGAGGCATTTGTTCCATGTCTTGTCTTGGCTTGTCTTGTCTATGACTTGGAGCAATTAGGTTTGTGGAATCTGAATCTGAATCGTCAAAGAAGAACAAGAACAAAAACGAGAACAAGATCTCTGTCTCTGTTACACCGTCACTGTCTCCGTCGTCACTGTACAAAATCGACATGGAGAATGCTACATACATGTAACTTGTAATGTATTCAAGTGAACATTTATGGATGAAATGAAAAAGAAAGAAAGGGGTAAGAAAGAAATAAAGAATACAGAATATACCGAATAGAATGGAAAGGAAAAAAAGTAAAACTTGGTAGCAAATCTATACTGAAGGACATAATACATATAAAATAAAAAGAGAAAAGAGCGATCCAGACTTCTTGATAATGATACGAGTTGTGGAAAAAAAAGGCTATAATGAAAATTCATGACATGAGCCAGCCGAACCGAAACTCAAGCCAAGACTTTGACTTGAATCGACTATATGCAGTATTCTATATTCTAGACTCTAGACTCTACTTTCTAGACTCTTGTATCACAAAAAGTATATCACATTCAAGTTTCAAGAGCCTTTACTTTTTTGACTTGACTTGCCTTTACTTATTCCATGAAATTGAATGGAATCGGATAGAAGAAATGATCCGTAGTGGAAGAAAATGGGAAATGTCATAAATTCATAATAAAGGTAGACTTGGATCTTGGATCTGGGATCTTGAAACTTGAAGCTAGAATCTTGGAGGAGGAAACGAAGAAGAATAGGATTGAGATGGCAATGGCAATGGCAATGGTAATAGCAATACACTTGACTCCTCCATCTCTGTCTCTCTCTCACTCACTCATAGGCTTCCTGTCTTTTCCCTTTCTTTCCCTTCCTTTTAAAGAATACTACTTTTTTACTTTAGTGTATCAGTAACAAAATATGTACTCTGTCTGACATGGCGCACCACACCACACCACATTACATCACATTGCATCACAGCTCAAACTCTTTCCATTTTCCATAGTTCGACCCATCCAAAATCCGACTTTGACTTTCACAAGTTTAAAAGAGAGAAACATTTCTACATGAAAATAGAGAAATCGAAGAAAAGACAGAAATGGAAAACACAACAGGAAAAGTATTCCTGTTCTTTTTACTGAGTATTTTGTATTTTGTACATGAAAAAAAGAAGGACAGGAAATAATATGAGATCGTTTGGGGCAATTGGGAATTGGATCATGTGACGTCAACTCTGTTCATAAGTTCATAAGTGGTACAGGTTTTAGAGCTGTGCTCATTTATTCTCTATTCTCAATTCTCAATTCTCGCATATAAAATGTGTACCAATGGAGAGTTACACACGGTGTACATATCTGCACTTATTACAATCTAGTTTCAGTTTCAGTTCCAGTTCCTGCATCCAGCATCTCGATTACTCCAGCTAGTTCCGAGCAGGTAAAAAACTCCATTCACTTTACATTTATACTTTATACTTTTACTATACTGCAATATTGTAGAAAACACTAGAGTTTTTATTCCCTCTCCATAAATGTAGATACAGAGGGCATAGAATATTAATAGCTATTCAATATGAAATATACGAGAGATGCGAGAGATGTGAGAGAGAAAAATCATTCCAACTACATCAAGTATATATACATTGTACATTGTAAATATACTATACTATAGAAACGGGGAAAGGGGAAACAATACATTACAAAATATGATTTCCGAGCCGAGCCAATGATTTTCCTTCACTTTTATAGACCAAGTCAAAAAAGACTAAAAAAGAAAACAAGGTACATTGTACATTTTACATTGTAATACTTATGTAACATAATACAAGTATATAACAATGATGATAAAAAAAAGACTTGCTTAAAATTCAATTGTAGATTCTATTAGCTATAGCTTATTCTTTATTGCTTTTCTGTTGACTCTGTACTTTGTATCCTGTATTTTATATTTTATACTTTGTGCCCTGTGCATTTTGTCCATGATGCTTGATGCTGTATTGTGTATTGTACACATTTTGATGGGTAAACATATCTGAATTCTGAATTGGAATGGCGTATACGTAATACTTATGTATGGACATGAGCATTGTGCATTGTGTATTGAGGATTGAAGAATTGAAGATTGAAGAACAAGGCACAGCTCTAAAAAGACTGTAGACGCCAAGAAAAAAAAAGATCGAAGCATGTAAAAAGTAACGGGATGGAATATGGAATGTGGAATATGGAGTGAGTATGGAGTATGGATGTGGATGTGGAGTTTTGTACTGTGAAATACCGAGAAAAGTACAAAGTGTAGAGAGTAGAGAGTAGAGATACATTTATACAAAGAAGAAGCGGAACCGAGCGGAGCAGAGCAGAGTATAATACAATATAGAATACAAAGGTTGCAAGTTGGAAAAATTGGAAAGCTTGTGCTAAATTAGATGATATATTATTAAAGAGCTCCGTATGCACATATTACAGCTCAAAGCTCAAAGCTACACACTGGATCCTGGATACATGTTGTATTCCGAGGAAAAGAAAAGCGAAACACAGAGAGAGAGAGAGGATGAAGAGAATACCGATACCGACGGAGGACGAGGACGAGGAATAAACCGAAGAGGGTATGAAACTGAAGCTACAACTGGAACTGGAGTTGGAACGAGAAGGAAACTGAGAGCTGTAGACTACATGTAAATGTTACCCCATCACACTACAGTAACGAGTAACGAGTAATGTTGAATAAGCCAACTGTACACTGTGCAATACAACACACATGCAGAACGTAGAAACCAGCCACGCATCTATTTAGCCCAAAGACTCACTCACTCACTCTATTTTCCTCTGTTTGTATAATCATGTAAGTACCACTACTCACTACTCACTACTCCTCTTCCCTTCTTTTCTTTTCTTCCTTCTTCCTTCTTCATGAATTCTATTCTATTGTTTTATTTTGTTTTGTACCCATTGTCTTCAATTTCTTGTTTATTCTGCAAATGATATTATTCATAATAATAATAATTTGCTTTTTATTCTTACATATTTTCTTCCTTCTTTCTTTCATTCTTTCTCTGTTTCTCTCAAAGGAGAAACAGAATTTAGTTGGGATTTTCTTTCTATAATTTATCTAAAATCTATACTCATATTTCAGATTCAGTTTGTACTTTTTACTTTTTATGATATCCAGTGTCTTTACAACATTCTCCAAAGACTTTATATTTGTATACTTCAGTATTTGTTATTTGTTCACTCACCTAAATATTACTCGCTCTTAGGCAAATTAAGATTTCCATTCCATTTCTACATTCTACATGTTGCATAATGCAGAGTTGAAGAGGAACTTTCTGCAAAAATTTCCACTGCTTTGCCTAGTCGTCTACTTCATCCTTCATCATAATTTTGAAAGTATCCTCTTGACTTGACAATGTGAGGACAATGATACACATTTCAACTGGAGAAAATGTCATGTGTACATAACAAGTGGAGTAAAGTAAAACAGTAGAATTTTTCCACGTCTCTCTTTCCACAGTCCACAGTACATGAAACAAGTGGAGGTTGACGATGAAGATGACAATGATGACAGGCTTTGTCCTGTACATATGTAAACATAGATGCATAAATTCATATGGTATTTTTTGCATCATGTACACTGTACGATACTATGGCAACTCAAATATGTACAGAACATTCCTGTACATGAAAACTTATGAAGCTAGATTAATAAATAAATAAATTCGAAGAAAATAAAGGAATCCAAAATACAAAATGTAGAATACAGGGGAAAAATATTTATCTCTCATTCTCTTTAAAGAGACTATTCTTTATCAACTTGTCTATTCCTCTTGTAAATTATGTATGTTTCTTGGATTTGGACTTGGACTTGGACATAACATACGCAGTACAAAATGTATAAGTATTATGCATATATGCACTTGTAAATATCGTAAATATATGCGAATTGTCTCATTTGAAATAGAGATAGTCATAGAAAAGAATCATAAGAGAAGAGAGAGGAGAGAGACCAGACCGGGATTGTTCTTCTTTCTTTTGTAATCTGATGGAGGCGAGTGGAACAATATCAGCGACATGGAGAGAGAAAGAAACAGAAAACACAGAGAGATATAGTTCATGTTCCATGTTCCATGTTCCGCTCGCCCCTTTCTCTGTCTTTCTTTTATCTATTGTCATCATTGAGAATTGAGAACAAAAAACGGGGACTCTTCAAAAACTTTTTGAGAAAAGAAAGAAAGAAAGAAAGAAAGAGGAGGAAAGAATGAAAATGAGAGGGAGAGTGAGAGTGTATGATAGCATAATTAAATGTAATTAATTCCCTTTTTAATTGCAAGCTCTCCTACTCAAACTCGGGTTACGATATTTTCCGAAGAAGAGCCAGAGCCCAGCCCAACTAAAGCCTATTGGATCCATGTCTCACATTGCTCATTCTACATGCATAACAAAATACAGCGTAGAGAGTAGAGTACAATGGTTCGGTATGTGATATAAATGAACCTTTTCTTTATTCTTCTTTCTTCTTTTAATATATCGCTCTTGTCTATTTATATACACTGAATACGGAATATCATCCTGTCGCGAATTTCCTCCTTTTCATTTTCATTTCTTTTCTCTTTTCTCTATTTCTTCATCATGTACAAAGTACACTGTACAAAGTACAAAGTAAAAAGATGTACAGTGTACATGCGATTGTTTATATTTATATTATTTCTGTCCAGATAGGTTTTCAGTTTCCAAGGCTTCATCATCATTGTCATCACCATTACTATCATCATCACCATTATCATCATCATCCTCCGTCTTCCATCTTCCTACTCTGTGTACCTTTGAATTGCACAACTTTCCAAGTTTCTACCCACTAATATTACACATTGTACATTGTACATAAAGTAGATAGACTACATATCCAAGTCATCTGACTTATTTATCAGCTCTCCATTCTTTCTTTCTTTCTTTTTCTTTTTATCTTCTTGGTATTTCCTATTCCACACTTTCCTTGTACTCCTCTTCATTTATTTCATATTTTGAAAAACAAACTCTTGAAAAATAATATAAAACGAAAAGAAAAGAAATGAAGAAATAAAGAAAGAAAGAAATGAGGAGAATTTCCTTTCCCCTGACTTGACTTGACTTGACTACAAACACAAATGCACACACAACAGTATTCGTAATCAGTAAAAAAGTTTTTAAAAGTAGACCAAGATACACATAAACTCACAGAGAAAAAGAGAGAAAAAGATAGAAGCTCAATAAAGTACAAACTCTAGTTTAGCTGTAGACTCTCTAGATTCTAGATTCTAGACGCTAGACTTTAGAGTGTATCTATAAACAAGGGATATCACAATAACAAAACAAAAAAAAACAAAAACTGTGTAAAAGAAAGAAAAACAAATAATTTTTATCTCTTGAATTTAATGAGATATTATATTATCTATACTCTATACTCTATACACAGTGTACATTGTACATATCGTATATTGTATATGGTGTGTGTACTTTTTACTTTTTATTATTATTATTATATTTTATACTTGTTCTTAATCTCATCCTGATGAGATATTTCTATCACATGTACAATGTACAATGCAGATGAATCCAAATCCAAACTCCCAAAGAATATGGCTTACTTTAACTAATTGTAGTCTAAAGAGACTGGAACTACTTACATAATCTTAAATCGTATGTGCTCCAGTCTCGAGTCGAGTCAGAAATAGGCATTAAAATAACTAATATCTAATATCCACAAGTACAATTATTATTATCATCTATAGTTGGAGCAGGTAGGCTTGTTTTTAGTTCTTATTGTTAGTCAGCGACTTTGTTGTTTGGCTTGGTTTTGGTCTGGTCTGGTAAAAGTGATGAACTGACTGATACATCCATCCAGAAATCCAGAAATCCAGCACACACATGTTATTTCTCCTCCTCCCCTTTCTTCTCCTTGTTGCTCCAAGTCGAGTATCGAGCAAGAAATAACAGTACAAAATATCGTGTAAAGAAAAAGAGAAAGAAAGAGGGCTGTCTTCTTTTCCGTCTTGTGATTTTTCAGTTTCAGTTTCTCTTGTTCCTTCTTTTTCTTTTTCTTCTTGTTCAAGTTGACGAGTCCTGTCATTTCCTAAATTGGATTTCTGTCAAAAACTTCAAAATGCCAAATTTCAATGTTTTTCCCCACTGGACTCAAAACTCCAAAGTCTCAAGACTCAAAAATCAAAAATCAACTATCAAGACTCTAGACTCTAAATTCAAGAACCTCAAGACTTCTTGTTCTTCTTTTAGCTGGAATTTTTAATCGATTTCCACTTCAATTCCAGTACCAGTTTCCACAGAGGAAAACAAGTACTTTGGAAAAATCCAACAATCTAACAATCTACAATAATGGCTATGGGCCATTAATAGCCCAATCCAAATCCAAAGTACAACCATAGTGAATTTTGTAGTTACTTGAAATTTCTTATTTTCTTATTTTCCCCATGTCCACGCCCACTCCCGTCTATAAAAAAATAAAAAACCTCATTTGGAATTGGGAAACAGTATTTTATTTGAAAAAGTATTCCCTATTTATACACTGTACACTGTACACAGCTTCTACCCAATCCAATCATCAACCATCAACCTGACAATGAGAATATCCATTCTTGATGCTATGCTTACAGCTAGCTCACTCTTTATCGTAGAGGTATTTAATTGCCATGATAACTGTATCTTGCATCTTGCTCAACTGCCCATTATTCATTACACATGATACATGATACATTTTGAGATATTTTTAGTGACATGGATGATTTTGGGAAATTGTTATTGTAAATGGGAAAATCTAATGGTTAATGGTGTTCTGAATATGAATATGAAAATGAATATAAATTTATATAAATATGAAAGGGAAGGAACAGGAGAAAAAATAATAAGTAGAGAAGAAGAAAAGCAGTGATAGGCTCTTGCATGTCAAATAAGGAGAAGATGTAAATGCCCGTATGGGGCCTCGTTTCCCTCTCCTTCTTCTTTTACTCCTTTTACTTCTTCCTCTTGAAGCCATTAAAATCTTTTCTCAATTGTACAAGAAACAAGTGTCTTGAGTCTTGAGTCTTCAATCTACATCTACATATTACGTATTACATATTACATGTACATTGTACATGTGTGAGCATGGAGAAACAAAATGGAGAGAAAAAAAAATTCCAGCGCCCACAGTATTGATATGGGACAGTTGTAAGCTGCTAAGACAGGAGAAAAGCTCAAGCTAAAGGCATAACTCTACGTTCTACAGTCTACATTCTACTTTCTGTATACTACATCTGAAGAGGAGGAGGACGATGAAAAAGAAGAAAAAGCCAAAAGCTTATTCCTCTATTCTTCTCTACTCTCAACTTGATTTCATTCCTTTTCCCTCACAATCAACAAATTTATAACCCATAGCCCAAACTCAAACTGAATCTGAATCTGAAACAATGTCATTTCAACAGAGTACAGAATACAGAGAAGATAGAATGCACACGCTCACATTTCACATTCTAAATTCTAACAATTCCAACATCCAACATTCAACATTTTCACATCTACAGAAAAAAATTAATTTGTCCGAGTCAACTCACACACTCACACACACACACACGAGAAAAAGAGAGAGAAAAAAAACAGTGTTCTTTAGAACCAAAGGAATTCACATTTATGCATGTAGACAATAGACAATGTATTCATATTCATATTCATGCTCAAAATTCATGCTCAAAATTCATGCTCAAAATTCATATTCATATTCATAGAAACTCACTAGAGACAAATACACTAAAATCCATGGAATAGAATTAGTCATGTAAAATTGGGATGCCTTTTTTTTCTGCCTGTACACTGTATAAAAAAATCCCCTTCTCTTCCTCTGTGTGTAGTGTGTATGGTGTATGCGTAAAAATCCTTGTCATTTGCCTATGCTTTTGCAAACGAGAAACACAGGAAAGAGAAAAAGAGAGAGAAAGAGAGAGAAAAAGAGAGAAAAAGAGAGAAAAAGAGAGGGTCTCAATGAAAAAAATGGTGCAGCATAAAATTTGACAAACCAATTTTCAAGGAGTGAAAAAAGTTATTGTGCGACAAAAGCAATTTGGCAAAGGTCTTTTCCTTTCTTCTTCTTCTTCTTCTCGTTCTTCTCCTTCTTTTCCTTCTTCTTTTTCTATCTTCTTCTCTAGTCGTTATATGACTTGACTGTCATATCATTGTACAACGTAATACGTAATATCTAAATTCTGAATATGAATATGAATACGAATATCTGAATCATTTCTCTATTCTTTATTCTGTAGGTACGGATTTTCATGTGTGTGTATTTGTATTACCCCTCTTGAAATTATATTATTTTCCTCTATTTTATGACTTATTACACTCAAGATCACTCTGTACATTGTACATTTCACCGGAAAGATACTTTTTCCCTCTCCTTTCTCACCTATTTCACACGTATCAAACACAAATCCTCATTCCATATCTTTTTCTCCTTGTTCTTCTTCCTGTGGGCCCCTCATATAATAAATACATAAGAGATGCTCCTGACATGTGTACTACTTTGCTAACAAACTCTTTAATTTTCACAAAACTACAAAAAAATACACAGATATGAATATGAAAATGGCTATCAGTTGACATTCTATCTCTTTCTCTTTAAATCCTCACACGCACACTATTACACTATTACACTCTCACTCTCATTCTCAGCTTGCTCTCAACACAATCATAAATACGTATGCAGATGTAGATGAAGTGTAATGAAAAAAATGAGGAAAAGGGAGGAGTGACATTGGAGAGAGGGAAAAAAACCCTCAAAAAATCACCAAGTCATTCTTTTTACTCGGAAGAGGAAAAAACCCGTACCAGCACCAATTTCATAGGGAAAAGGAAGATTTCTTCTTGTTGTGATGGGGCTTTAACTATATTTGATTACACGAAACAGAGAGTCTCCTCCATTCCTCGGGTTTCCTCTGTAGTAAAAATAGTAAAAAATATATGAAAATATCTGTATTCAAGGAATTGGAGGACACAAACCGTTTTACTCTCTCACTTTCCTTTTACTTTCTTTATCTACAACTTGGATTTTATCCATTTTGTGAGGGTACATATAGATATGGAAAAAGGGAATATAGCTTGTAAAATTGAGAATAATGGAGCAAGGAGACGAGCACTACATATGGACACTCAAATATATAATATTAATAGGAATATTCGTATGAGTAATAGGCCGTGTGCTGTTTGTATGAGCAATAGTATGGAAAATATGGATATTTATATGTGTGTCGAGTCTCCAGTCTTTGAAAGAGACTGAAGGAGAAAAGGAGAGATGTGCAATATTTGAAGTTTGAAGATGCCTGTATCTTCTATTTGCATGTATGCACATATTATATATATGTGTGTGTGTGTGTTTGAATGTAAAAAGTATTTGAGTGTTCAGTGTTCAGGTCGTCAGTCGTCAGCCGATAGATAAAAAATTTAATGTGTTGCCATTACACAAGTTTCTATTGGCCGTAAAACTAATATCCTTCCTTCATATTTGCAAGGAATGTGCTGTACGCTCTAATCCCTTTCAATCAACTCCTCAATTGTTGCATCATATCATGCGCCTCAAACTCAAAGTCAAAGTCAAACTTCAATTCCTCATCCACAAACAGAATCCTGCAGAACATTCAAACCTCTGACAATTCCACTTTGAATGCCAGTGCCAATTCCAATTTCAATGTATATGTCGTTCGGACAAAAGGTTCCCTTTCCCATATGAAATGTTCACTGTAGATTGTAGATTGGAGATAGATAGGTATTTTGATCTGAATTTTCTAGCAAATAAACATTCCAGGCGTCCCTTTTTGTCATTTGTGTCCCTCGGATCTCGGATATCATTCTCTTCTTTCATGAATACAGACTACAGACTACAGACATATGTAGATAATTTATCAAGAGGACAAATTACCAAGATGATGTTCCAGATGTCTTTTACACTTTTAGATTCTGGATTCTACATTTCAATTTATTCCTTTTGTGTCTTGTATGTAAGAATAAGCGGATGGGAAGATTTGAGGTCCATAGATTCCTCTCTTCTCAACTTTTTAACTAGTCCCAAAATCAAGTATATAAAATGTAGAAACTAGAATCTAGATTCTAGCAGACTTTCTATTTCCTTATCCTGCGGCTATAGCTCATTTGAGTATTATATCGTATCATGGTGAAACCAGTTTTCTATATCCATATCCACAACTCCCCATCATCATTTACATCTCAATCTCAATCTGAATCTTGCCCTTTGTCATCATTATCACCATTTCATAGATTAATTAGAAATGGAGAAATTCCCCATCTTCTATAGTGTAGTTCTTCTTCATCTTCTTCTTCTTCATTTTCTTCCTCTTTGTCTTTGTCTTAACTTATAAGTTTGAGTAGAGTAAATTCATGCTTAATGTAAAGTCGATCCTTGTGAAATTATTCATTTCCCTGTGAAAATGATCTTCTAACTACTGTTTGATATCCAAGATCCAGAGAATCCAGAGATCCAGTGGACTAATTATACTCTAATTTCCACCAAATGATTCAACACGGGGCAAAAGTCAAAAACAAAGGCAATTTCCACTTCTATTTTCATTTCCAATCCAATGCTATATAATATATAATGCACTCCTTTACACTGAGTTACATAAACGGAACACAAGTCTACATCTACATACAATATTACATAATCTATGAACAGATCTTTGTTTTGGAATTTGGAGTGCAAGTGTGCAAATTACGGAGTACAAAGTACAAATTATACATTTACCTTTCCCTTTCCCTTTCTTCCCGTCCTCAGTCAAACGTGGACCACACCGAGTGTAAAATGTACAGTGTTTAGTGTTCAGTATGGACTGGCCAAATGCACTCACAAGTCGGTAGTTGTAATAAAATATACATTGTGCCTGGTGCACAGTGCACAATACAGAGTACAGAGTAGAACAGAAATCTCTGTCATGTTCTTTTGTATCGTGCGTTGTAAACGTTGTGTTGTTGTGCATGCAAGTTTCTTCTCAAGGACTTTATTTGCAAGTGAGAAGTTGGAGTGAGCATTGAGCTTTCCCAACCCAGTCTCACTATATAATGTATAATGTATAATAAAATGTAAATGCATCCAGCTCACCATAACATAATATAACATTATATAACAGAGAACAGAGAACAGCAGCCAGCCTCGACCAACACCAACAACCAACAACCAACACCAGCATCAACTTTAAGCCAAGTCGAGTCGAGTCAAGACTCAAGACAGAGAATAGAAGAGACCAGCTTGCATAAAATCACATTGTGTAAATTGTTACAGTTGGAGATAACTCGCATAATGTTTTATACTCCACACATTTCCTAGATACACTCCACACTCCACATCCACAGCATCTCCAATCTCCACGTAGTAAAGAGCAAAGAGTAAAGAGATGCACTTTCTATTGTAAGTTTTACATTCTACATTCTACATAAATACATTTCCTCCGACCCTCTCTCTCACTCTCTCTCTCTCCATTCATACTGCATTAAGAAGAAATGCAGTCAGAACAAGAGCAGGGTGACTGTACAAAACTGTACAATGTATAAAATGCATATATAAAGAGACTAAAAGAGAAGAGAAGAGGACGACGAGTTAATAGTTTATAGTGAGCGAGAAATGACGGTGTGTAAAAGTAGGTACAATGCACACTACCATGTAGAAGAAGAGCATTTTGAACTGCAGTTGAATGCATACACATGTACACTTTGTATTTTAAAGGTGGAGGAAAAGGACAAGAAGAAGAAGAAGGAGGGTTCATGACATTTTTCATACAGTGTGTATTGTGCATTATATAATGTACATGTATACTTGTATGTTATATGTTGGGTAATCTAAAGCACACGGTTCATCTTCTTTGAAGTTCACATGAGTGTGTGTGTGGCTGTTTATTTGTGAATTTGAATATTTGAATATCAAGAATCCACAGTGAAAAATAAAAGGAGGAAAAGAAGAGTCTCAATTCATATTTGATGCTACAGAGATACAGATATAGATGTCTGAGTTTGGATTCAGTTTGAAACTTTGAAACGGGAATCGAAAATAAGTAGTAAACTCAACTAAGCTAAGCTCAGCTAAGGCAAGCCAAGTTGAGCTAAGAAGAGGATAGAGGAGCCATAGAACTATTATTCATACAAATATCAAGATATATGAGTCCTCCTGGATTGTGAATCCTCCATCCTCCAGAATGGATAACACACTCACTTTCATATTCACACAGACACACAAATTTATGTACATGCATAGAGAATGGAGAACGGAGGATGGAGAACCGAGAGGAAGAAAGGAGTGCGAGAAAAGGAAAGAGGGAGATAATTTTGAGTTTCAGTTTTTTTGCATATCCCTTATCCACTCATATGTATGCACACTGGGAAAAAGAGTTGGATGGAGAGAGTATGAGAAGCTTCAAAAAGAGAGAGAGACAGAGACAGAGCAGTCATATGCAAAATCAATGGACTGTTAACAATAAACAAAAATAACTGAAACAATTTTTACTACTGCCACGACACACACACAATACACAACACACATAAACAGATACAAAGAGGCAGAGGAGGAAGAAGAACCCTTTCCATCCCGTTTTTACTCCAACTCCAACTCCACTCACTCGCCTTTTTATGGTGTATTATTGTCACACTCTGCTCAAAATATCACTAGTTAAATCTATATGCAATTGTCCGCAATGTGTCGCATTCGCATAAAAGATCAGGATGAATGAATCACATGAACATGCACATGAATATGAGGAGACGGCGAAGGAAGAAAACAGAAACAGGGAAACTTCTGCCTCTCTTTCTCTCTTTATTATATTTTCCATGTATCTTTATTTCTATTTCCAATTCCAATTCTCAATCTGAAACGTCAAACTGAACTGTGCATAAAAACTCCTCCCTTCTTAAATATTATAAAAGATACAAGATGCAAGATACAAGAAACTGTACAGAATACAGTGCCATATGAAATATTACGATCAGGATTACGATCGAACATGTAAAGTGCATTGTATTTTCTATTGTTGGTTTTTGAATGATATAAAATCCTATCATGTGATGTGACATCATATCCTAATCCTGGGAATGAATACATATGCTCAGTGCTCAATACTCTTTGGAGTTTGGAGTTGGAGTTGGAGTAATAGAGCGAGTGAAGGGAGTAAACGAGTATAAATGTTCCAAGATTATGTACTCACACTACACACTACACACCGCATCACCCACCACACAACACCACACCATACTGCACTTTTATACGACTACATGATCATGTAGAATGTACATCTTTTCCCCTATTTTATACACACTCTGTCTCCCGTCTCCGTCTCCCATCTCCCATCCGTCCAACATCCAACTTCCAGATGCATAATATAAACTTTATGCACTTTTGATAATATCACACGATGAGCATGAACATGAAAAACAAGAAGAAGAAAAAGAAAGTGTAGAGTATAAAGATGTATATGTATCCTTGGCAATATAAATTGTACCATAAATTTTGAGGTCTAGAATCTAGAGTCATAACTATATGCTGATACTGGTATTAGCTCACTTGTTCATGTTCCTCTGTTTCTATTTTCTACACTGCAAAAAAACCAGAACCAGAACTAGAACCAAAACTAGAACCATTAAGAAAAGAGAAGGAAAAAAATACACATTGTATCGTAGTTGTAGTTGTATTTGTAGTTGTATTGTAGGTTGAATTGAATTATGAAGGAGGCGGAGAGAGGGTGCAAAAAAATATTATTGATATTGATAATGGATCATCCACCCAAGGAATTAATTGGACATCACAACTCGTTTAACAATGTGCACAATACAAAGTACAAAATACAAGAGGATAATAAATTGACGGACAAATACAAATTTAAATTCAATAAACCTATCCTATACATTGCGCATACTATAAAGTATACTGAAAGAGTTGAAGACATGTCGCGGAGTGTATTATAGAAAATTAATACATTGTAATCCAAAGTCAATACAGAATACACAATACGCGCTGCTCATTTTTACATGGACAAATTACAAATGTACTTTGTACTTTGTCTGTTATATTATATTATATTGTGCAAGTGATGAAAAGGAGAAGAGAGAATGAAAATAACCAGTCAGCAGTCAGCAGTGTCATGAGCCAAGAGTAGTCAATTCACTTTTTATGCAGTGTATATTTTACAAGTACATCTTACATCGTACATACTACATACTACATACAGCGCACAAAGGAAATAATATAAAGGCTAATTACGACAAGCAAAAAACCCATCTATCCGTTCATCGTCTACGTCCAACGTCCAACGTCCATTCAGGACTCAACATTGAAAAATCAAGATTGAGAACTGAGCATGTATTGAGTCCAGTGTATAAGAACTTGTCTATTTTTTCCATGTACTCAAGTAGTGAAGAGAGTTCAATATAAATCTAAAGATAAGGATAATTTGATGCTACTGTTCACTGTTGGACGTTGGACGTTGCATGTCTTGATTCTTGATTCTTGATTCTTGATGCTTCATGTTGAATTTGCTGGTAGTTTGTAGTTGGTAGTTGATGATAGGATAGAGATAGACGAAGCAAGTCTTGTCTCTTGTCTCTTGTCCAGCATCTGTTACTTCATTTACCATGTTTTTTCTACTCCCTGTGCATTTGTATTTGTAGTTGTCTGTGTATTTGTAAAGCATCAATAAAGTATCAAAGGACAATTGATCAGTTGATTTGACTCAGTCAGTAGTCAGCAGCCAACAACCAGTCTCAGCCATTGAACTCGAATGGGATTGGGGATTGAGATTTTGACGTGATCAACTCAAGTGTGTCTTGATTCTTGAGTCTTGACTATACAAAGAAAAGGATATTTATTTATAGTGGACAATTGATGGAGATTGGAGATTGAATGAACCTGATACTAAATACAAGATACAAGATACAAGATATTACAGTAGTTCTTTTCTGGTGCTGAGACTCATGTCATGTTATGTAAAAGAGAGGACATAAAATAACTAGAAAAACAAATGAACATGGACAGAATTGACCATTCTCAAACTTACTATGTACGATGTACGATGTACGATGTAAAAATATATTTTTCTCTGTATTTGATTCTCTATTTACTATTTACTATTTACATTTAGAATAAAAATCCAAATCAATGTGGAATCCACATGAAAATTCAAGGATGGATTAGGGAAAAAAAGATGATGGCGTATTCCAAGTTATAAGTAACCAAGAAAGAAAAAGATGGATACATTTTTGTATTTTGTATACAAATATTTATGAGGAACCAGGAATAAAGTAAAAAGTAAAAAGAGAAAAGAGAAACAAAAACAAAAAGTAAAACAAGGATCAAGTTGATGCTAAACAGCGGGAGGAGTAACATGGGAGCACCAGTGAACTGTGGGAGTAGACACGACACAGACGTGTACAATGTGAAATGTACATTGTACAGCGCCTTCTCTTTCCTCTTTCCTCTTTCTTCAAAGATTCGAGATTCGAGACGTTCGATGGATGTGAGCACGAGCAAATGTAGAAAAAGAGAAAGAAAGAAATAAGCTAGATTCTAAATTGTACACTGCACATTGTAGATGAAGCAAGTCAAAGAGGACGAAATGAAGATTGAGCAGGAGCTCAAATGCTGTCTGTATATTCTATATCTTTGTATCTATATTTTGTGTATACCACATATCTTATAGTTAATACTGGTCTCAGTCTAAGAAAAGATGGATGGATCCAGCTCATGCAGTCTTAAAGTCGGCCAGACCAGAGACCAGAGACCAGAGACCAGAGCAGAGAAAATACTAGAAAAAGAAAAAAGGATTTTGCAGGGAAAAAAGAAAAAGTAATGGACAAAGTATGGTGAACATTGAAAAATGGAAGAAATTTCATATTATATAAGATATAAGATGTATCAGTATTCTGCACTGTGTATTTCTTTATTTTTACTCAACTTGGAATTGGACTTAGAGCTGGAGTTTCATTTGAAATAAAAAAAGAAAGAAAGAAAAATCGAATGAAATGAAAAAAAAAGAAACAGACTGGTAATATACGCAATGTAAAATGTAACAGCAGTGGCAGAGAGATACAGAAACGGAAACGGAAACAGAGACAGTGAAAGTAAAAGCAAAAGAGAGAGAGAGAAAAAAAAATCCGATAGTCGACGAATGCGAATAACGAATAAGGAATAAGGAATAAGACTAGAAGGAAAAGTAATGTGGAAAATGTGAAGGATCCCGAGTGGAATAAAGTCAAAGGAGTCGTCGTTCGTCGACGACGTCGAAGTGGAAATGGAAGTGGAAGTCAGAGTCAAAGTCGAAGAGGACTATCGACCTATGGCGATAGATAGGAAAAAATAGTCGTCTGGATTCTGGGTCCAAAGCTGTAGCTTGTAGAAAGCAGAATATATAGTGAATAGTGAAGGAAACGGGTATAAGAAAGTAAAAGGAAAAGGAACAGAAAATATAGTCGATAGAGAGTAGGCGATAGAGTATGAAGTATAGAATATAGAATATAGGCGATAGTTCGACGTCTATAAAATACGATACGATAGGAGCCGATTGGGAATCGGAATTGGGATCGGAATCAAAGGACTATTGGAAGAAAAGGAAGGAACGAATAAGGTAGAAAATAGGCGTTATTGGAAAGAAATACGCAAGCTCCCATCAAAATTACCAATAGTTCATTGGCGAAACCCTTTCGAGCACAAAAAAAGACTCACGAACCCCGAGAAGTCTCCGCTCGCGATTCCAAAAAAATCAATTGACTTTGGATCATGATTGTATTTTACCATGCGCTGTCTTACCAAACCCAACCAAACCAAACCAAACGAAACGAAACCAACGACGAGTCTCAAGACTCGAGACTCAAGAAAGAAGGAGCATCGAGACTCTCGCAGACTCAACTCTCTTTCTCTCTTTCTAGCCTAGCTTCTCTTCTTCATCGATCTATCCAAGCACCTACAACCTACACACACACACCACACACACATCCATATAGAATATTAGACACACGAACACAACAAGAAATAACTATATATGCGAATTTCCTTCAAGAAACTCACTCACTCTTTTACTCTTTTACTCGCTGTACCATTTCATCTATACTTTATACTTTATACATTATACGCGCATATGGACATACATGCAGATATTTTCTCTGTCTATCTGTAGCTGTCGTACATGCTGATTCTAGATTCTAGATTCTAAAGATACTAGATTCTGGATTCTGGACGATACGATATAATACGAAACGATAGGATACGATGAGAGACAGTGTTTTCAGTTTTCACATCTTGTCTCTCTCTCTCTCTCGTTCTTTAGTCGATCTTTACCAAATAGCAAAAAGCAAGACGTTCATCTTCCACTTCCTCCCATTTACTCCCTCCCCCCTTTTCTCTCTACATCTAGAATCTAGAATCCAGAATCCAGAGGCTACGGACAGATAGATACATCTCCCCACTCACGACTACTGTGTATTTTCTACTTCGTACTTCGTAGTTCGTATTTCTTATTTCTTGTTTCGTACTTCACCACAACTCATTTCCAACAAGCACTTTACTCTCTCTCTCTCTCTTCTTCTCTCTTTTAGCTATCTCTTTGTGTTTCTCTATTTCTATCTTCTATCCATTTCTTTCTTTCTTTCTCATCTGTAATTTTTATGAAGGACACAATACCATAAAAATCATTGGATCGAGAACATGTTCGACATTTTCATTTGCCACTGCCAAAATGACTCGACTAGAGACTAGAGGATCTTGAAGCTAGACTCTAGACTGTAGACGCTAGACGCTAGTTCTAGTCAACTTAGCAGCACGCAACTAAGAAACAAACAACTCACTCCTTACTTTTTACTTTGACGGTAGTCAAAGTTGGTCGGCCTATCCCTTTGACTGTATGGGTAATGAATACATGAACTTTATACACAACGTGAAATAATATAGATATCTGTATTTCTGTTGTTTTTTTTCTGTACTCGATAAATGTTCGTAAACTTGATCATAAAACACAGTGAAGAATGATCATTTAACATTTAACTATTTTCACTCAACGAGAAAAAAACAAAAACAAAAACAATTTGAGACTCTGGACTTTGGACTTTAGACAAAATTCAGCCTGAGAAAAATATTAAATAAAAAACAAGAAAGTAAACGGAAAAAATAGTATTGTAAAAACAATGATAAAAAACAAAAACAACAACAATAAGAATCTTCAATCTTCAACTTTCCGCTCCCAATCAAACATTTCCGTTTTACCTTTACTCTAAAATGAATCCTGTTTGTTGTATATTTTATCTTGTGTGTTGAAATCCAGTATAGATATTAAAACAGACATAAAATAATACAAAGTTTAAAGCAGCAGTATAAAATGTACAGTTGGGTTTCCTTCATGTTTATATACTTTATAAGATTGTGTTTTTAATACATTGTTTTGTTTTGCTGTCCGGTCGGGTTTGGGTTTGCTGTGGTTTCATAATACAAAATAAGAAATAAGAAAAGAGGAAGGGGAAAAAAATGCTTGACTCGCTACTCTACTTGCTTTACTTGCATTTTCATTTCCAAGTCAGTCAGTGCATGTTCAACCTTTTTGTACCATTTCTCAGTGTGCAATTTGATGTAGATATGCGTAGAAGCAGAAGCAGGAGGACGTTACTTATTTCATCATCTTCTCAAAAGTCAAGTCAACTCAACTCAACCCTCACCGCGTATACTATGATATGATATGATATGACCCAATGACCAGTTTAACGAGAACCGGCATTTAATTCCCCGCTCGTAGAATACATGCTCAAAATTGCACACATGTACAATGTACATTGTACATTCTCTATAATTCAACGACTTATGCTCCTTCATATATATTTTACAATGTGATATTATAAGTTACAAGTTCCACACTACACAGAAAATTTCTCCATGATGTATATAAGCATAAAAGATGAATAATAAATAATAAATGATGAATGATGAAGATTGAAGATTGAAGAGTATAGAAAATACAGAGAATACAACTTTTACTTCTAAAGAAACAATATTGAACCAAGTAAAGACAATCGAGAGAAAATGACGATTATTTGAGAGAACCAACAACCAGATAAAGAAAAGCCAAAGTTAACTACACAAGGTGCTTTTGAAGAAAACTCAAGAAAATACAATGTACAACTAATGTTGAGATTCAAGATTTGAGATTCAAGATTTTGAGATGGAATATAAAATAAACAGGAAGAGAAGGAAAGCTTCATAATCATAACTTTGTATTCACTCTTCCCATTTCCCATTCACCATTCAGTTCTATTCTGTTCTATTGTACATTGTACTGTTTAGAATTGGAATTGGATTCGGATTTGAATTTGGATTCAGAATTATTTAGAGTTCAGAACAGACAAGAATCTCTATAGATATCCATAAATGATTTCATCATTCCCCACACAAAACTCCAAGAATCAAGAACCAAGAATCAAGAATATAAAATATGTATAAAGTATAAAGTGTGTATATGAATAAACAGGGGAAGAGGGAAATTCCCTACAACTTGTATCTTCTATCTTCTATTTATACTACTGTATTGAGATAGTAGATAGATTATGCACAAAGAGAGAGAAAAGACAGTCGACAGTCGACAAACTTCATACATGGAGATTTATGTATCTCTAATTCGAATTTGCGTCTGTTGATTCCATATTCCATTCTCCATTCCGTTTCCATTCATATCTATACTTTGTACTCTCTACATTTATTTAATGCACATTGGAGGATTTGAGATTTGAGACTTGTGAAGTAACACACTTCCGGTCTCCAAAGTATTCACGGTCTGGAACTGAAGCTGGAACTCAAATGGAACTGGAACTGGAACTGAGTAGAAAACAACAGTAGAAGAAAGAAGAGATGGAGAAACTCAGTTTTGTTCACTCACTCTTTTAGTTACTCTTCCTCTTTCTCCTTCGTACTCCTTACATCACCCTTTAAAGCCCCTCAATAAACCGATGACGATGAAGAAGAAGAAGACGTCGACGAGTTGTTTAGTCCATAGTCCATAGTCCGATATAATACAGAAGACAGTAAACAGTCTTAGAAAAGGAGAACAAGAGGAGCAAGAAGAAGAAGGAACTGTTAACTAGTCTTCTGCATTCTACAGCCTTTTCGCTTTTCGCCAAAACTCTTTGAATAATACATTCATCTTCCGCTGTATTTGGAATTTAGAAGCTTTTCAAAAGCCGCAGCAGCAAGGAAGCAACCAAAGAAACATGGAACAAGAAACAAGCAGAGAATGAAGGAAAACTCAAATATCTCAAATATCACACTTTGTACATACTAAACATTCCCAGTTTTACTCATGTATCCATCTACTTTATTCACATACTTGTGTAACTTTTGTGTACATTCTCGTCTTATTGTCCCTTTTCATCATCCATCTATCTATCCAGAATCCAGACATAAGCATTAGCACCATCACTAAAACTAAAACCAACAGTGCAAGTGGCATTAACATTTCTCATGTTTATAGTTTACAGTGTTTAGTGCTTAATGTGGTGATGGCCATGACCATGTAATGATGAGCCGTTCAATATGTATCATGTATCTACAGATATAATGCATATAAATTCCCATACTAATGCACATATTTTACAATATATAATGTGATGATCTGTTCCTTTCTACTATCTGCTATCTGCCATTCCTTCTATTTTTCCCTAAAAAAGTGGAAGAAGGAACATTAGGAAAAAAACAAGGAGGAAAAAAAATACAGCCTCTTTGGAAAAAAAAGGAGAACAAGAAGTGATTTTAAGAATGATCACGAAATCGGTGGAAAAATTCTCTCCATTCCACTTCCACCCTCTTCTATCACGACATATGGTCGTCTTGGTCTTCTTAGTCTTCTTCATCTTCATCTCAATTCTGATGGCGATGAGAGAATGAGAATGAGAGAAAGACAGAGAGAGAGAGATGAGCAGTACAAATTTTTCGATTTGTCATCCTTTTCATAAATAATAACATTATCGCCGTCACTCCGTCACTCTCACACTATAGATGTTTATGTATATTATATAGATTATATAGATGCATTTTATCTTTTATTGTACCTTGTACATTGGGCATTGTACACTGAACATTTGATGTCTTACACACGTATTATTATTTATTTGGTGGGAAATGACTCAACTTATGCACAATAAATAATAAATAAAATATGTACACGAGATACAAAATACTATGTACAATTTGTATGTGAATGAGAATTAAGAATTGAGAGAATTGAGACTGTCCCTGTGATTTATCTCGCATTTTGTTATAAAAATAACCATTCAAATGTGATAGAAAATTTGTAATAGTAATAATAATAATCATTGTAAAAAGTGTCGTTGTGAGGATATGTGTATTATGTATTATGAAATTAAATTGTATCTATTTCTGCCTTGTGGATTTATAGGAATAAGAATATCACAGGTAATACTTACACACAACATACAAGCTTTTTCCATTCCATTTTCTTGTGAATTTGTAGTAAACTCTTATATTGTTATATTAAAGTTTAAAGTCTAGAGTCTAGAGTTTAGAGTCCCGATGAAAAGCAAAGGGAGAGGAGACAGAAATGTTGCACACATGTACAATGTACATAGCATATAATAAAGTGTTGTACAGTATATGTATCAAAAATAAATTCCTATAGGTGAATGCTATGATTATTACTTTTATTATATCTTATATCGAAGGGGTTGGACTCTCAAAATGCTCAATGGATGCTGAATGTTGGATGGGAGAAGAAGAAGAAAGAAGAGGAGAGGGAGAGAAATGAAATATTTTCTCAAACGAATACGAATAAATACAATGTGGATTTTATATTTTATGTCCTTTTCTCTCTCTCTCTCTCACTTTTATCTTGTTCTAAAGTCTGAATAAATACAGATATATTGTACTTTGTAATATCTATATAATTTATATGTGTATATGTACATCATATGACTTTTGACTACATTAGCATTAGCACTTGTATCAGTATCAGCAGAGATAGTCATTACAGCCAAAGCTCAAAAAGACAAAAGTCAATAAAGTCAAAAATCCTCACTTCGTGAGGATTTCATATCGCCATCAAAGCATAAATGCTTTTGGCTCCGGAAGCGAAGCTGGCTCTAGTAATCTCGTCACGTCAGTCCGTCATTAAACAAAATGAGATTCCAACGTACACAAAAGCCCATTTTCTTCTGTTCCCAAACCTATACATACTAATTTTGGAATAACCTAAAACGTTTTAAAAACGTTTTGTCCACTTTGTGTCCACTAAAACGTTTTAAAAACGTTTTGTCCACTTTGTGTCCACTAAAACGTTTTGTCCACTTTGTGTCCACTAAAACGTTTTAAAAACGTTTTGTCCACTTTGTGTCCACTAAAACGTTTTAAAAACGTTTTGTCCA
>JABASP010002004.1:0-23489 GCA_019776565.1 Sminthurinus signatus | reverse complement strand
TTGCGTTTCATTACAAAATATGATGTTAGTTCTATGTCATTTCGGCAAATGTCTGGTGAAGATATTAGAGACCTTTTCTGAATAAAATGGTTTTACCCCCCTAAATGGACAGGAGACGACAGAATCCACACTGATATTTTCACCTACTCAAAAGTCAAAAGTCAAAACTCAAAACTCAAAAACTCAAATCTTGTACACCATCAAAATCTACAAACAAAACAGAGTGTTTATTTTATTTTACGCAATGCCCTCTTTTATTTCCATTTTCCATGTTCCAGACTACAAACTCCAGACCTTTCATGACCTGTAACCAAATTAAACCAAACCAAAACACTGTGAAAGATGAGAGACAAATAAAATCACTCGTGTCATTTACACATTACACAAAACACAAAACACAAAACATGCATCTGCAATCTCCATTCTTCACGAGTACAACGATCAAAAGATACACACATTTAATTCTCTATGAAATAAATCCGAATCAAACCAAACTGAAAAGCAGTCATGTTTTTTCTTTATAATTTTGACCATTGACCACGGCTTTGCTTTTTGGGAATGTGAGCCAGTTTTCTCAGTTCTCAGTTCTGTTTTCGTCCTACATCTAGAATCTAGAACTTGTTCCATGTACATTTTTCTCAATTGGACATTCAAAATTCAACATTCAATATATTCATACCAAAAGAAAAAGATGTGCGTGTGCTTTTTGAGCTTGTATTTACTCTGTTCTCCATTTCCATTTCCATTTCCATTCTCCAGCAGAGAACTGTGAGTTAGATTTTTTTTCTTAAAAGGAAAACAGGACGGCATTCACAATCCAAAATCCAAAATAAAAAATCCACAGTGTGCATTCAAATATTTCCAGAGTACAGTATAAAGTATAAATTACAATCAGATGTGGAAGTCTGCAGGAGATCGGGAATATTAGTCTCATTATTACCTTTCAAATGGTCATATTCACATTTATTTATACAGTTTATAATTCACAATGGCATGTTTTATATTTTTATATTTTATTCATGTGGTTTTAAATTCTAAATGCATGTAAACAGTAAATAGTAAATAGTAAATAAAATGTAAATAGTGTAATATAAAATATAATCTGTGTATTATGACCATTATTACGATATTATTATTATTATTACAGAGGTAATGGTAAAATAAATGGGAGGAATTTAATATTTAATGGAGAAGGAACCCTTCAACATTCAACCACAACCCCAATAATAATAATAATAATAATAATAATAATAAACATGGTCATTTAATTTCAAATGAAGATGAAGAGAAAAAAAAGCACAATGTAAATATTCAAGGGAAAGGTTCAGAATTCAATTCCCGTTTTCAAGTTTCAAGTAATATGACTACTGAAATAAACTGTACTGTGCTGTACAGTGTAATAATGAGAAATGAGAGTCTGATTTTTGTGGAAGCTGCTGCTGTTTTTGTGTTATTGAGTCTCTGTGGTCTCTGCTGAGGAGTCGAAAAGTTCAGTCAGTTACGCCGTCAGTCAGTTTGGAGTTTTGTGATTGTTGCAGAGCTCAAAAGAGTAGTTCGGAGAAGAGAGAAGAGAGCAAAAGAGAAAAAGAGAAAAAGGTGCACTATGAACTCCCAGAGGAGAGATGGACAATAAAATGATGGAAAACGCAGCGGGTGACAGACAAACACAAGAGACAAAAAGTCAAATTCAAATCAGAATTGTGAATGGTAAAAATGTTTCCTCTTTCTCTTTCCCTCCTGACCTACGAACGATGAAGGAAGAAGGAAGTGTAATAGATACATGTGTATTATTATTATTATTATTGTAAATGTTGTAGACTGAGACTTTTTCCGCACCATTAACTCTCCAGAATCTGATATCATGCCTATTTTATCAAATATCAAATATAATGTATCCTGGAACTGGAACTGGAACTGGATAATAGACTTTTACACAATATAAATAAAATGGAGGCAGGATCCAAAATCCAGTTGTGGGTTGACTTGACTTGACTGGAGTTGAGTTGAGGTCGTGTGTCATGTTTATTTTCAGACCATTCCCGTCACAGTCACATCATGTCACAAGTCACAACAATCAAAACAATACAAAAAGTACCCATCCTCACAAAAATACACAGGAAAATACATTTATGTAATGGTTATGTGTACTTAGTACTTATCTCATGTTACGAAATGAAATATCATTTGACATTTTATCGCAGTCTCAGTCATAACATAACAATAAGTACAACAATAACAATATTCCAGGTTCCAACTCCCCCACCAGAATTTAACTCGTCTCACTTCATAGGAGCATTTCACAATCCAATGAAATTGATAGTATTTCGTTTTTCCTTGTCCGACTGTTGACTGTTGATTTCACATACTGATATTTTATATTTTTCCAAAGTAAAGAGAACACCGACACGACATTTTACATTTTACATTTTAAAGCCAAAACAGCCAACTGTGTTCCTGTTACTGAATTACACCATTTATTTTTTAAATCATGTTGCCTCTGTTTTCCTTCGGTGAAACTCAATACTCAATACTCAATAAAGTTCAGTAGTGTCATCATATTTTCCCGTTAGTCTTCTGGTTGAATTTACGAAAAACATGAGTATGAAGTTTGGAGAAGGAGACCGAAAAATCAAAAAAAAGTTGTAATTTATTTTAGTCTTCATCTCACAATCTCAATTTTCAATATCAAAAATAGAATGATTTGTTTATTTGACCACATCAAGTAGACTGTTATTGAATTATGAATTACAAATTGTTTGTATAGTTTGTACTCTTTTCTCTTTTCATCTTTGTCTGTCTGGAGTCTGGAGTTTTTGGAATGTGGAATGTAGAACGCGTCTTAATTTTTCAATTTGTCTTAATAATTCGAGATTCGAGTTTGACGGAGAGGTCAAGCTCAAAATTGAAAAGTCTACAAAAACCATTTATTTTTTGTGCTGATAACTGATATGACTAATGTCGATATGAGATATTATCTACAATCTACACATTACACATGTTTTTCATGTCCAAATTCCAAATGAAACTGAGAATCTTTCTCTTGCTGGCGGCAGAACAGTCAAAAAAATGTAACAACAACAATTCCAACAGAGAAAAAGGGTGAACGGTGAACGGTGAAATTGAGTTGAGATTTTAGAATTGTTTTGATCTTATCACTCATCATTTGTCATTCGCTGTTCAAGTATTCATTTCATTTTCTCGTTGAATTTTCATCCATGGAATTTTTTCAAAGTGATCACTTTGAAACTTTGAAAAGGGAAAGAATAAAGAAGAGAAAAATTCTTTTGTATTTTCATTTTGAATTTTGTATTTTGAATCATGTTTTTTATTTGATTGATTTTCAGAAGAGAGTTCCACAGCGGAGAATGAAATCCTCATTTTCAACACGATACGACCAAACAAACACCGTCATAATAAAGATAATGTCTACAGTATTGACAACCCCAATCCCAATCCTAATGTCAATTTCAATGGCCGAGGTCGAGGTCACAGCCATATCCAAAGTCTCCACTCAAAACCCAATTCAAATTCAAATCCAAGTTCCAGTTCCAGTTTGGACCGTCTTTCATCGAAACTGATGACTTCGAGTGCGGAAGAGAGTAAAAACAGTCGACTTCTCAAATTCCTCCGTCATTTCCGGCTGGACTTTTCAAAGTTTGACTCGAGTTGCCTGAAGAGAGGAGGTCGAGGAGTTCCCGCTCCACCTGTCCACGATGCTCACGTCCTCAGATACACAAGGTAAAACAAAAAACAAAAAAATGTAGTACATGCAAAATAAGTCATAAAATAATCAAGCGGAAAGGGAAAAAGAGCACGTTTTTCTTTTGGCACAATTGACAAGAATCATGAGAATGAATACAAAGATTTTGATTAGTGGACAATGAGGATTTTTTTTGATGATTCCGCAACATCTTGACCTTGTCAAAGATAAAAGATAAAAGATACAAAAGAAAAAGAAAAGAGGAACGAGACAACGCGCGACAATAGAATAGACAACAGACGCCAGACCAGACCAGACAACACTTGTTGCATTAGGCACGTACACTTCAAATTCCAAGTCGTATCTTTTTCTCCGTTGTTCGTGCGTTTTTTTGTTTGTGCGTATCTTTTTGTAACGGTTAATTATTGATTATTATTGATCATGAAGATTGGAGATTGGAGTTTGGAGATTGGAGATGACGTTAATAAATTACTAATATTTTAAATCCTCAAAGTATTTTTAGACAAGAATCATGATGATGCTGAATGCTGATGCCGTTGATAATTTTAATCTTTTAATGATAATCTTTGGTTCATAAATACTAAATATGAAATAGAAAATACACTGGTGTAATTTCCTGTTTCTATTTTTGATTTTTGATGGTACATTCTTGTGTGTAAATTGTATTTCATATTTCAATACTCAATACAGACGACGGAAGGTACTTCAGCCGCGGAGTCGCTACGCCATGGCACTTTATGAATGTGATGACGGCTATGAATTTCCATCCGAGTCCGCAGATCGAATGTTCTGCTCCAGATTCAAATGGGTCGGCCCAACTCCCGTCTGCCTCCCCAAAAAACCAAGTGAGAATTACTCCATTCTACTTTCTACTTTTTATATTCTAGACCAATTAACAATCAACACTGAACACTTTATCATGTCTGATTGTGAGCACAACATAATTATTCAAGAGAAAAGGACCAGTTATAAAGCAGAATTTCTAATCTATAATTTCTTTACTGTATTCGGTATCCAGTTTTGGGGTTTTGTATCCTGTACTTTTAATTTTTATCTCCTCTCATAAAAATGAAATGTTGAGTGTTGACTATTTTTGGTGTTGGATTATCTCTGAAAATTACGGTTGACTTGAAACTTTTACATTTTGTGCATCTATAAAAGCCTAGTAAATTAAGAATGATGAATGATGAATTATGGGAAAACAGTGGAAATCTAACGGAATGAAATACGGAATACGGAGAATGAAGCGTTGAAAGTTGCAAGTTGAAACCTCTTGAATGTTGGATTTTGGAACGGTTGAAGGATATGAAATATGAAATGATTAATCAGCTGTAAATTACATGTTGTGCGAGGGAACGGAAGGGAACCGGAATCTTAAAATAGATCACTCTGCTTTGCATTTGGGTTCAGAATTCAGAATCCTGAATTCTACGTATTACACATGTTTTGAATTTTGAAGTGGGGAAGAAAAACTCGTTCAATTTTTCCATAAATTCACGTATTCACATATTTTCAAGATAAATAAATATTCAAGATTCAAGATTCAAGAGCTGTCATCAGCTGTTCAAGTTCACTCATTTCAATTTTGTACAGAGTACTCAAAAAAGGTTCAAAAAAGTAACATTTTCTTTCTGCTTTCATTTAAGGTACAAATGATGACTTGGAATGCCAAAAGTGTGATCAGATTTGTACAGTGGATTCGAATACAAATTCAAATTCGAATTCAGACTCGGATTTGACGTCCACTCCATCTTCTTCCTCTTTGTATTCTTCTGTCTCTCTCGAATCAGAGTCGGAATCGGAGTCTGCTAATTTAGAAAAGGAGTCAAAACTCTCATTTAGATTTGGTGTGGATCGGAAAGTGACCTGTTCCTGTTACGCGGGATATGAAATGGCGGCAAATGGGACTTGTGTGGATTTGGATGAGTGTCAAGTTGATAATGGCGGATGTCACGGAATTTGTTTCAATAAACCTGGTAAAATTACTACTTTTATTTTTATTCTTTAATTCTTTCAAATATTGAAAACTTGAGTATTTTTCTCTTTTTTTGTGTTTTCAGGCTCTTTTCAATGTTCCTGTCCAACGGGTAATTTAAAAATAAAATAATTGTACAGCATAATTTTTAGCGCGCTTTTCACATTTCAAATTTTAAATGATATTTCAAATATTTCTTGATTGAACTTTGAAAATTTATAGGATTTCAAGTGGGCCCAGATGGGAAAAATTGTATAGATCGAAATGAATGTCTCCTCCGAAATGGACATGGACCATGTCAAGATTCCTGTGTCAATATTCCAGGCTCTTACATTTGCAGTTGTGAGCGAATCAAAGGCACTCGACTTTCTCCGGATAAGGTAAAATCATCATTAGTTTTTTTTAAATTATTATTTATTTTTTTCCTGTTTTTTCTAAGTATTTTTCCCCTTTTCAAATATTTATTTTTTTCAGCACTCTTGTGAGGATATTGACGAATGTCAGGAGAATAATTTTGGCTGTAGTCACATTTGTCTGAATACTTTTGGGAATGCATTTTGTGCCTGTCGGAAAGGCTACACGTTGTCCTCTTCTGACTACAAAACTTGTGTATCGGATCACCCCGAGCCTGAGGACGAGGAAGAAGAAGATGTTGTAAAAGAAGAGCCATTTACTCCAGAACCAGAACCAGAAGTACAACCAGCCCCAGAAAATCTGATAGAGCCCACAATTCCTCCTGCAGATCTTGTGGAATGTCCTCCAGGTTCCGCTCCAGACCCGGAGAATCACCAGATTTGTGTGGAGCATGAGGACTGTTCGATAGAGAACGGGGGTTGTGAGCACGTGTGTGTGCCGAGTGGGTCCTTTCGATTCTGCAGTTGTCGACAAGGCTACGAGTTGCTGAATGAGACGGCTTGTGTGGACGTGAACGAGTGTCTCATGGAGAATGGAGGGTGTGATCACGAGTGTGTCAACTACGAGGGAAGTCACCTGTGCAAATGCAAGGACGGGTTCCAACTTGACATTGACAAGAAGAGTTGCAAAGGTGGTCTAAATAAATATCACTATGAAAATCAGTATGAAAATCAAAATTATGTAAAGAATAATGCCAGTCTGTATTATTATTATTATGTTGTACGCCGTAGAAGAATCATGTAGATTTTGTAGATGAATTGATCATTTGTCAGCTTTTCTTTAGCCTTTCCCCTTTTCTGCTCTCTCTGTGTTATCTCTACTCTCTGTTGTCTGTTGTCTGTTGTCTGTGTACTGTGTAATTTTATTGTTATTGTGATTTATCAATGTGAATAATAATAATAATAATGCAACTGTAATAAAAATTTCTATATCTATTTTCTCCATCTTTTTTTCTTTTCTTTTCTTTTGTTTGTTTGTTGAATGGTTGAATGTTCTTCTTTCTCCTTCATAAAGATTGCCATAAAAAAAGTATTTGGTATTCAGTATTCATTGTTGCATTTAAAAATACAAAAATATTATACAGCTTCATTTTGCACGGAGCCTCCGCCTCTCGCCCACTCAAATTGGGACTGTTTTGACGTATCCGAAGGAACTCCTTTATCCTTTTCCACCTCCATCATCAAAGAATGGGACCGGGAGGAAGAGAATTTCATCAAGGCTTTCAAATTCAAATCCAAACATGTTCACACGATCCCATCCGGCACAAAGTGTAAGTTGAGATGTCATCCAGGTCACATTCTCAAACCGCCCCATGACCTTGGATTTGGGAGGGTTGGGAGGATTCAATGCCTCGATGGGAATTGGTCACCACCGGACACTTTCCTGAAGAGTCCGTGTATCCCAGCCACTTGTGGTAAACTCATTGCTCCGAAAGAGGGCACTCTTTTCCCGCCAGAAAGTTGTCAGTCTGAGAATGTCCCTTTGAATACTCAATGTCTCGTCCTGTGCTCACCTGGATTTTATCCCAAGAATGGAAGGATTAGGACTTGCTCCAAAGGGTATCGATGGTTTCCTGAGGATAGTCCAACTTGTGTCAGACTCCCCTCTACACCTAGGCCTTATATTCATTGTCCCTCCGATTTGAAGGTGGAGTTGAAACCAGGTCAAAGTTCATCCTATGTCAAGATCCCACAACCTCAAGCTAATATGGATTGGTACAGGTGAATTTTAAAAGTTTAATAATAATATTAGTTTTTTTTAGACCTTATTAGATTTCAGATGATTATAGAAAGTTTCATAAAAAATTATTATTATTTTAGATATGTGGAGGCGGATCCTCCGTGGGCAAAGAATTTGGAGTGGGAGGTGCCAGCAGGTTCTACTCAAATAACTTTTACTGCAAGGAGTCCTTTGTCAAATGACACGGCGACATGTACCTTCAAAATCCATGTCATTGGTAAGTTTTTAAATTTCAAAATGGATGTTTTTGTTGTTTTCATTGAAACTAAAAATTTCATAATTTTCATTTCCAGATCGTGAGGCTCCACGAGTCAAAGGATGTCCGACATCTTTTGAAACAAGACTGTCTCCAGGAGAAACTTCGAGGGAAGTTTGGTGGTCTGAGCCAAAATTCACGGACAATGTCAAAGTAAAATATTTTCTACAATTCTTGAAAACTTTATTACGTTTTATGTGTCCTTCTTTTTTTAAACTGAGGTTATTTTATTATTTTAAAGGTTCATTACGTCCAACAAAGTCATGCTCCTGGAACTGTACTGACAAAAGGTCAACACCACGTCAGTTTTATAGCTGGTGATGCGGAAGGAAACAAAGCCAGATGTGAATTTGACATCATTCTCACACCTTACTCCTCAGGTATTGTTAATACAGATTACAGATATTTGCTTATTTTAGTCACTATATTTATGAGACATGCAAATTTTATAGTAAAAAAATTGAACAATAGGAGTAAAAAAATAGAGACGAAGATGTAATATGTACTCATGTCAAAATTGTGGTGTATAATATTTCATCCCCATATTCCTGATGGTGTCAAATTCTATGAAACAACAATGATACAAAGTGCAAGTTCACATGTCAGATGCTGTCATCACTTTAGAATTTATGTATAGCAAAGCGTAACAAAAGTACATCCGAAACGGTCAAATCAAATCAAAATAACTTTTGTACACAGGATAAAAAAAATATAAATAATAAATAATCCATCAATTCGTCACACTTAGGATTATTTATCAAGCTGTATAATATTATCTGTTTGGATTTGCAAAAATCCTTTCTTTATTTGTACAATGTACTTGTACTTGCATATTTTACAAGTAAAAACTGCTTGTCACAGTGTGTACCTTTTAAATACATAATATACACCATGCAATATGTGTACTTACTCCTTACTCTGAGCTTTGTGAGATTAGTCTTTTAAGATTTTCTACGTTCTACACGTCGAAAAGAAAAAAGAGATGCCTTTTTTTTCCTTTTTTAGTCTAGATTTTTAAGGTGGAAACTGTTAACAAGAAAAAAGTATTATACGATAGTAAATTCTAAACTCTAAATACCTAGAGAAGATTTTATACTTTTGTATTTTGTATATAATATATTTTTCAAACTTACAGGAATGGAGGATTATGAGATGTCGGATTGGGCATCATACAATGGTCACCACCATCATCATCAAGGTGGGAGTTCGTATCGACATATGATAATCTGTCCAAATTTAAAGACAGGTCGCTGGAATCTTCACTATGCTTATTATTTACCACCTGGTTGTCGATATCATAGTCAAGGACTCTTTTCAAAACTATTTAAACAAAATACATACAGGAATTTAATACCAAGACAAAGAAGACGAACCCTTTCATTCTATTCACCATCATTCTCCACCCAGATTTACAATAATCAGCGTCACTCACAACCACAACAACAACAACAGCAGCAACAACAACAGCAACATAATCAAAATCAACATCAACATCGGCATTAGTGATATCAATTTTCTCTATCAAAATGTTATCTTTTATCTTTTTTAAATGTCTCTATACTTTTAAATTTTCTAAATAATGTTAGTCTTAGTGTTAGTAAGTGACACTAATAAAATACATCATATTGAATATTTTGTCTACGTGCCTCTTCTTGTCATATTTATATTTGTAATACAAAACATAACTCGAACAACAATATTATAATAATAATTAATAATTTTATTATTGTTATACATACATAGAATATAGAATGCAAAAGCCACAAATTAACCATTATGATTATTATTACTCTTTGTATAAAAACATGATTATTTGTACAGTGTATTATAAGATATAGTGAAGAGCAAGTAAAATGTAAGATGTAAGATATGTAAATAATATTATTATACATGAAATGGAATAACTCAGTGTGTAGCACAGTGGTGATTCATGGAGAATATGGAGATGAAAATGGTGTATCATATCAAAATAAGTATAGAGATACACTAGATACATGAAACAGAAACGAAAAAGAGATGTAGACTTGAGAATTTCTCTCTCTCTCCAGGAAACCAGCTTGATTTCTCTGTATGTGGTTGTGCAATATGAAATGTATTTAAACTAATATATTATTTAGTATTATATTATTATTTATTCCTTACTCTTCATTGTTGTTGTTGTTATTGTTTGTTATACATATTTTATTTGTACTGTGTATTATTGTAAGTACGTATAATATTATGTAGTACATTTTTATTATAAGAATGAGCTTGCCTTTTTGTACATATACTATATATTAAGAATGAAATAACTTTTATCAAGTGTATATGAACAGTCACAAATGAACAATAATATATTATATTACAGTTTTGCTAGCCAGAACATTACTAAAAAAAATAATGAACCATATTACTAAACACACGTGTCCATGTATTTAGTTTTTAGTTTTCTTCTGTTTGAGTATATCTTTAGCGTTTTGATATGTAGTTGATAGTTGATACAATTTTGTGAAATGATTTGTGAAATTTCATTCTTTAGATAAATAACGTACTATTTAGTAACTACTAACATATTACACTTAGCCAGAGGCCAGAGATGAGACATGATTTATGATTTTCTTTCAAAATGTGCCAAATTATCCAAAACTGTGTGTGGAACAAAAACACACTGCTGTACAATGTGCATCAGGTATACATAATTTTGGGTTGACTATATTGAATGTTAAAAGTATAGCTATTCAAAAAATTTAAATGAGTACTTTGTGAGAAAATTCCGAGACCATTGTGATGAAAATGAGCACAACAATGTAAATTATACATTAGGAAAAGTACTTAATTATTAATTATACACTTTAGTGGACAAATATAACTTAATATTATTAAGTGTATGTGTACATAGACTATAGATAACGAGATTCAATGAGTTTGTACATAATATATTATATAGTACATGATATAGCCTCTTATATATAGAATAGAAAAAAGATGTCAAAAAATATTTTTAAAAACTGATTCGCAATAATAATTAACTTTTTTGTACAAAATGCAAAATACATAAGATATAAAAAAAACTACTAATAAAAATGAACTGTATAAAATGTGTGTGTACATATTATGAGATATTTTATTTGAAATACTACCTTTATACTACCAAAATTAATTGAAAATGTACATAGACCTATACTTACTATACTAGATATTCCAACTGCGTATATGTGTGTAAGATATCAGTTATACCAAACTTCTAATATAATACATAATCTTTGTACATGTATATTTTGTGAAATGATTGTGTTCTACAGTCCTGAAAAAAAAATTAAACTAAACCACACACATGCACTATAAAATACAAAAGCTATACAACTTTGTTCATTATACTTTGCATTTCGCATACTCTTTTGTATTTTTTAGTATAGGAAGTCAAAGAATAATTTATTGTGATTAACTAATACACACAGGAATATTTATAATATGAACAGAAAACTGATTGAACTGAAAATTGAAGTACTGAAAAGGAACGGTTATCAACTCGTCTCATTTTGCCCCACACCTAAAAAGCTAAAACAGTAAAGCATAAAGCAATGCTAAAATACTTATATACTTGCAGCCATCATTGATTCATGATATGAAAAACGTTTATTATAAAATATTATGGCCACACGATTCTTTCTTTGCCATGTATAAGTACTTATTTTTTGAGTATGTTGACTGTAAAAGTAGTACTGATAAGCGGTATGGTTTCATAATATTTTACCCTTAGAAATCTCACTGAAATAAAAAAAAAATCTTTATAGTTTTTCAGAACTAATTCCTCTGTAATATTCTGTATCCTCTGCTTCTATTTTTAGTTCTATAACTGGAACGCAAAATGCATAGTAGTTTTTATTATTTTATGCTCAGAGTTCATTATACGAATACAATCTTTCTACAAAATAACAACTAACATAATAATAATAATAATATAATAGTGTGTGACTGTAGAACATGTACAAAATAATATAATATATTATTAGTATAGTACATAGTAGTAAAAGGTGTGGAAAACAAAAAATATCTATAATATAGAAGAATAACGTACTTACAAATAATTTAAATAAATACTCAACATAATAATTTCTATTATACTAATATGTATATATGTATTTGTTTGAATAAGCAGTCTTGCATTATACGTATACTTATGTACATACATATATTTTTTTCGACCCTTGATTTTGTTAGTGCTGAAAGCATTTGCATAATATTATTATAAAGAGTCTTTCTTTAGTTAAATTCAACACATATTTTAGATATATTCAATCTTGATAACAAACTATAGAGAGTCAACGTGTGTATTTAAATAAATACGATTTATTTGGTGGAGAAAAAAAAATACTACGAATAGTAAAAAAAAAAAAAACTTAGATTGCAACGTGACAAACCATTTTGAATTTTGGGATTTTGAATTTCCGAATGGTCAAATCAAAGACTAGAACAAACAGACGCCATAGACGCGAGCAGTTAGAAGCACGCTTTATCTCTAGATAGAATCGGTTGACTTTTATTTTTGATTTATTTTAATTGTTCATTCAGTTAGTTTTGTGTTAATTGTTATTATCTAATAATAATAATTATATTTTCAACAACATGAGTTATCCTACTCAATATTTTTATGGTCCAGGAGGGGGCTATAATTATAATCAGAATCCTGGATACATTTACATTTACAACAACAATAACAACAGCCATCCCATTAACGGAAATCTGGACTTTAATAATAATACACAGTATTATTATTTTAACAAACAACACAACATCAACAATAATAATAACAATAATATCGTTAATGGTAATGAAGACTTTAACAACAATAATAATTATTATTATTCCAACAACAAACACAACAGCATCAGCATCAACAACAATACTGCTAACCCATATTACAATAATAATAACAATAATAATTATTATTACAACAAGCAGAAGAACATCAACAATAACATTGTTAACAACAACAGCAACGGCAAGCTTAATTATAATAGTAATAGAAGCTATCAATATAATTATAACAAAAGCATCAACAACAAAGCCCTTAGTAATAATAATAATAATTACAGCAACAACAACAAAAGTGTTTACAGTAATAATAATTTCAAGTACAACAACACTAATAATAATAATAATTATTATCAAAGAAAACCATATCGTGGTCCTCGTCAATACTTCAATCAAGCTAAGTACGGTCCAAATTATCATCAACAACAAAGCCCTAAACTGGACCATCAACAAAGTCCTAAAAATGACCAACAGCAAAGTCCTCAAAAAGACCAACAGCAAAGTCCTCAAAAAGACCAACAGCAAAGTCCTAAACAGGACCAACAGCAAAGTCCTAAACAGGACCAACAGCAAAGTCCTAAACAGGACCAACAGCAAAGTCCTAAAAATGATCATCAACAAAGTCCTAAACAGGACCATCAACAAAAACCCGAGCCAGTACCAGAGGTAAAGGAAGAAAAACAAGTAATGCTTAAGGAAGAAAAACAAGTAGTGCTTGAGGAAAAAAAACAAAAGATTTATGTCTCATTGGAACGAAAAGCTGCGGTACTGACCAGTGATGGGACCTTGTTCTTTATTGACCTGGATGTCATGGCCAGAGAATCAACTTGGTTCAAAGATTTGGATAAAAAGGAAAGCTTTGGACCAGCCGACAAGAGCTTGATTAAACTTCCCATTCCTAGCTGTGACTTGGAATTGATATTAAAGTGGATTGCTGGATGTCAACAGGTATTTAAAACATGATGCAATAATAAATAATACTTCATTATTATAATATATTATATATACTTACTTTTACTATTATGTTTTGTAAAATTATATTTTATAAAGATATTTACATCTATAATATGAATTCTCATGTGTATGTTATAATGTAATCTTTTGATATTATTTGATATTTATTATTACTTATACATAATGTCCTATTTGTTGTTAACAGGACAGAATTGACCATAAAAATGACAAGAAAGATGACGAAAAAGGATCACCTTCAAGATCAAACACCTCATCTTCTAATTATAACTTTTTGAAACATTTGGATCGTACACAATTGGCGGATCTTCAGGAAGTAAGTAGCCTCTCATCTATCATTACTTTTTTTATTATTGTTATTTATTAATTAATAATTATTATTATTTATTATATTAACTATTATTGCATCTGAACTTTAAAGCTACTATTTCCTAATACTTTTGACCAAAAAATTATTATAAGCAAGAAGAATAATTATCATTGTTATTAATATTATTAAAAAAAATTTAATTTATTTTTCTCTTTTATATTTTCTTTTTTTTTTGATTAATTATCAAGTCCTGCCACAAATTGGGATTTGGATATCTAGCTTCTTTGTGTCAAAAAAAGATTGCTGCTGATATCAAGTATAATAATCAAAGAAAGATCAAGCAGCTACATGAGTTCTTCGATGATTTTACAAATGGGGATAACTATTATAATGGTCGACGATATAATAGCTATTCATGGAATGCCTATAAAAGAAGTAAACAAAGAGTTTAATTTATTAACATGATGTGAGTATTTATATAGGAGAGCTTTGAATTCATTATAATATGAATAGACTTATTTGAAAAGACTTACTTTCTTATAATATATCTCTCTCAGTTGTCGTACTTAAAATACATAATATTTGAGTCCTTCAATATTCTGATTTTTTGAATCATATGTATCATGTATTAATATGTTTTAAATGTAATACTACTTATGTTGTATTAAGGTCGTACTTTTTCTTAAATATAATATTGTTATAATATATAATTATCTGTGTGTACACATGATGTGCTTTCTATAATAGATTGACTCAATAATAATTATTATTATTGTTCTTTTACTATATATTTTTTATAGCAAGTAATATTATACATCATAACTAACGAATACTTTATAATATCATGAACTAAAATAATCATTATAATTATTAAATAATAATAATAATAGAATAATATATTATATTATAGATAGGTTACAAGTTCCTATACATTTAAACAAAACAATACTTAATATCATAAGATTATTATTGTATACAACATAATATGAAAAATATTTGAAAACAAGATTTCTTCTATAAAGGAAAAGATTATATGTATGTTGTTGTTTGTAACAAATAAAGGAATAATAAAAGATGGCTTTGTTTTTTTTATCAAGTTAAAATAATAATTATTATTATTGTCTTTTTTTGTTATGTCTTGATATTTGTTCTTTTTTTCTTTTTATTAATAGTAATCATCGTTGATTGTATAACATTCATTCGGTACAAAATAATTTAGGGTAAATATTTATACTTTATACACAATAATTAGGCTTATAGTAATACATTATTAATCATAATTAGAGGAGATACATGCTTATCTTACACAGTAACAATAATAATAATGTTTTATCATAATAATATTTTATATCATTATATAACAGCTGTTTGTTTTTGTGAATATGTACAACATTTAGCAAAAAAGTTTATACAAGAGGTTCCCGTGTATTTTGTATGCAGAATATTATGTAATATAATTCGTAGTATATTGTTCTTCTTTATCTCTTGTTGATATATATATATATGTTTAATTAAACATTGCTACGACTTTCTGATCCTCCCAGTGCATCCACTAGCTATATAATTTTAAGGAATCATATAAAAATCAAAACATGATTAGTAAATAAAATTATTTCATCATAATATTTTATGTATTATGTATAATAATGAAGCAGCCTAATGTCTATTCCTTTATGATATTAAGTAATACGAAAATTGATAGATGTTTTTTTAAATAGGTACAAAAAATATCTTATTTATTATCATTTGTTATCATTTCACATACTCGGCTAATTCCCGGTAAATTAAGTACAGTTCCAATAACAGGTAGTCTATGGATAAAATTTATGACGATGGGGAAAAATCCAGAAAAGAGTATGACGAATCCATACATTTCTACGATCATGCCAATTAATGGCCATCCAAATAGAACTATAAAAATGCCACCAAAAAATGCTACAGATCCTTTAACTTTGTGCCTCTGGAAAAAGAATCTAAAAGTCCTTTCAAATCCAATTACAAATGCCAATCCACTAAGAAATAAAATCTGAAATAAAATACACAAAAATATAATAATTTCATCATTTTAGCTTTCATTTTATAATGACGGAATTCAAGGTGCCTAATACATAAAATGCACACATTACACATTTAAATATTAGTGTTTAAATATCAGGGAACTTTTTAAAGTATAGAATTAAATGTACAACATCATAATCTCATGTGTATTAAATAAATTGTTGTTTTACATTTCCAATGGCCAATAGTCCTTTATCAAATAATAAGAGAACACCAAGAATGAGGAAGCTGACACCAAAAGCCACCAGGGCTACTCCTATTTCTACAATTAAAAAAACAAATAAACAGTCATTAGCAAATGCACATCAAAATGTATTTATACTTTAAAATTTTAATTTAATGACAGATTTTGAAATATCCAACCGGTACAAACCGTTTACGTATATTACATTGTATGTGTTATGTGTATTCTGATTTACATAAGAAACCAAAAGGGAAAAGGACAGATAATTAACTCTCTCAATTAAAAGATTACAGGATTAAATCAAAACGGAAACTATATACTTACTCTGAGTGTCTGATGTCTGGAACATTTTTATACCTAATTCTTACACACTAATAATAAACAGATTTAAAATAATAACAATCAAAACACTTTACATCACTTCATATTTGTCTTATTTGTTCATATTGTGGAATTTTGAAACTGAACTTTTGAATATTTTTACCTCCGTTGCCGAGTCATCTATTCAGTAGGGTGTCCCAAAAACGTTGTTAACTGTCAAAAAAGAAGGATTTAAAGGGGGTTGTCAATGGACAAACACCTTTACAATCACTGCTTAAACAATATAATTTGACTTTGTAGAATGATCAACGTATGACCTCATTGACCAACGAGAGACACGAGGTCATATGTCACTATACTGTACTCATATTATGCACACGCTTATTTCTGATTGCCCACACATTTAGGTTTTGTAGATTCAAGAATGCTAGTATAGATTTTGTCACATCTTCAAATTCCTTGAACTTATTGTACACACACACTAGTTAAAAAAGTTTATAAAATTTTGAAAAAAATTTTCTGGACTAAATATTTTGAACCACCCTAACATCAAAATCCTAACTGAAAACGAGACAAGTCGTACCATCTAAAGTCTAATCGTTGTAATCATAACCTTTGTCGTCCTCGAAAAAAAAACGTTTGCAAAGATAAACTGTGTAATTTAATCTCTCAGATCTCAGGCATTTTTAGTAAATTACATTTATATAAGTATCAGCATGATAGTACATTTATTATTTATTATTATCATTTGGTGGATTTCTTCAGTTCTCGTTGAAAGTTAAAACACTACTCATTTATACACTCTGAAGGATAAAGACGATCGATGATAGAAGTTTTGATGAAGAAGTCAACCTTTGAAAAAGGATTTAGATTGTGTTAAAATTGTTTGTCCTCGGTCATCTCGACAACACTATTTACTACTAAAAACAACAACAAAGTCAGAAAACATGTTGACTTCCCTTTGAATGAAAATGAGACAGGAACTTTTCAATCATCTACTATAAGTTTTTGATTGTTAAATAATAAATAATAATACTATGATGATGTCAGGAAAACTGAAATGTAATCATTCATTTTTTCATCGCTTGAAAAAAGCTTTATGTAAGAATTATGATGTGTTATAACATGTAACATGAATATGTAATGATGAGTTATATGCACTTTAATCTCTAATCTTTAACCTGCATGCAAGATTTTTGCTGTAAATATTCTTGTCATATTACCTATGTACATTGTACAAGTTCCTCATTGATGATTCTCTTGATGACCATCACTCTCGTTCACCTCATTATTACGTGTACTACTCCAGTGGTTATGAGTATGAGACTGTATGCATATGTATTACATACATATATCAATATCACTTTGATGATGGCCTTCATTAGTAAAATCAATAAAAATACATGATCATCAAAATGTTTCAGCAGTACAATATATAGTTTGAAGTTCAATTGATTGGCTGAGGGTGAGATTTGAAGTATTCTGTTTTGTCTCTTATTTCATTTCTTAGAGATCAAAAGTTACTGCAAGACGGCACATCTACATAAATATTTTAAAGTCATCGATTTACAATTCACAACGGAAGCGTCATTTTATTCATTATCGTACAATAAAGAGCAAAGAGCATCCGTATTTTTATTAGTATTTTTATTTTTATTATTATGATACCTTCAAAACACAACTACATAATAAAAGTGCAATAATCGTTTCATTTTTTTTTTGCTTCACTTTTAACAAGCGTCTAAAAAGGTCATAAAACCCGATGCCCTTGTCATTAGTCATTAGTTTGTCGTTCTTCATAATATTTCCTATTTCATGTGTCTAAAATCTAAAAGTATTTCTAAGAATTGAAATACTAAAAAGTGTCCACAGTCCATGTAAAAAATTATACAAAGCAGAAGAAGGATCATGAATCACGAATTATGAATAAAGAGATAAAAGACAAACACTTCCAAAAACTACACTTGTACTTTCTCATTTTGATTTTCTTCCTATTTCTAAAATTGGAAATTGGATTTGAGAACTTTCTCCGTCGGCACTCAACTGCGATTAAAGATCACTACTGCTGCACTGTGCTTTCATGTGTAATTTGTACAGTATGTGGATATTTTAAGGATAATTGGTTTACTCTTGGGTGCTCATTGTCTAATTATAGTATAATAGTAGCCGACTTGATGACCGACATGACACGCACCCCACACATCAACAATAATATACCAAAAGTATAAACAATCCTGTTCATCCTATATCCATAATTCCAAATTCACATGTATGATAAATGATAATATTATATTTTATGTGTAGACTCAATTTGTCACTTTTTCGTATAAAGTTCACAGCTTGGTCACCATAATATTTTATATGTGTTTGCTCATCGTGTAATTGACCCTCCTCTGTGAAGAGTAAATAAATAAATACATAATATAATATAATGCATAATGTATGCATACAAAATACATAGTATAAAGTATAAATACCCATTATATACATCGATGTACATCAACACTCACTATATACAATTTTCTATAGAAAGTTTCTTCAAAAATATAGAATACTCAACGCTCACATTATTCTCTCTCTTAGAATCTCTGTTTGGCCTTACAAATCCCTTTTGACTCATAACAAAGTACCACTCTCATTCTAAATTCTACCCTGTTCCAGTTTCAGTTCCAGTTCCAGCTTCATTTCTACGAAATAGAGGGAAAACTAATGTACATGTAAATATGCACACAGAGCATTCAGTTTGTCAACATTTTTGAATTTTGGACTATGGGTAAAATGTGTGTCATGTGTAATGGATGCAGTATGTACCACCATCTGAAATCTAAAATTCTCCTTCTTCTTTCTTCTTTCAGGAAGGGTCCAAACTTTGTCTTGTACACTGTATATCTATATACATCTGTATAGAATAAAATAGGGTACATCATACAACAAAGATACATGTATACACATATATAACGTCAATAACAGGGCAAATTAGTTCAACTTAATCTTTCATTCCGTCTTCCTTCTCCACAACGCAATTCCCAAAAAGACAGTTAAAAGTTTACCCTGTGCACTGTTCACTGTACATTGTGCATGGATAGCATAATATAATATTATTTAATACTGAATGTTGAATGTTGAATACAGTGCATAGAAACTAGATAATGGATAGACTATAAACTATAAACCATAGACCCGACTCAAAGTCAATTCGTCCTTAGAGAAAAGTAGAAATAGAAAATAGAAACAGAAACAGACGGGAGTTGAAAAAGTATCTATCTAAAGTAAAGAAAACAATAATATAATATAACATGAAACATGATGATAATGATAAGGCTCAAAGACTCAACTTGTCTTACGTACACACTACACACATACTTTTTCTCTACTCTCTACACTTTTACACCTAGTTTCATGCATCTAAAATCCAAATCTAAATAGTTTATGGTTTATGGTGCTGTGTTACAAAATAAAATCTGTGTACTATTTATTATTTACTCACTCGAAACTCAAAACTAGGATCATGTATTCTATTTAAATCAATTATCAATTCCATGTTACTTATTTGTTATTTGTCAGTCTCCGACTGACTCAGTCGTAAATCGTAAATATATAATATAAATATTATTTACGATCTTCTTTTAGTCTCTTGTCTCTCAAGATTCATGATACATCCAACATATAATATGATGTACACACTGCATACATATAAAAACCAAACAGCGTAGCTTTGAATTTCGATCCTGTTCAAAAGTTATCCAGAAACCAAAAGCAAAAAGCCAAATCCAGATCTAGATCCAGATTCAAAACTGACATAAAAATACGTAGAGGTGATAAAACAGATTTTGTCCGAGTACTCTTGCACTTGAAAATTTAATATTTGTACAGATGATAATATTGTGTGAGTCATATACTTGATAAATTGGAATGTTGTAGTATCGTCTTACAAAACTGAATCTCGGAAAATCATCTAGAGTCTCGAGTTTTGAAATTTGTAATCCAAGCTTCCTTTTGTATTTTCTAAATGTCTTTATGTACATATGATCATTGGTAAATAATATAATAATTATTATTATCAATTTTAAAGTGACAGAAGGCTCAAAAGAATCATATCATACATCGTAATTCATAGATCACACCATAATAATATAATTCAATTTTTTATGTGTGTACTTAAAAAAGGAGATGAACCTCAACCACTGCGATTAAATTTTACATTTATTTTATCACTAATCTGTAGACAGTTATCAGTTATCAGTCTTTTAGAAAATGGAAAATAAAAACGTGAATAATACGGGGTGTGTATTTTATCATTATAACTTTTATAAGGGTCAAACATCATCATCTTTTTCATCTTCATAGGTCACAAAAGTCATAAGAGGAAAATCCTAACGCTTTTGATATTTGATATTTTATGCATTTCCAATTCCCATTTCATAATAATTGATTATTTTTTTTACAAAAAGTTTAAAGTTTGGGAATTGGGAAAAAGAAAAAGAAAAAAGGTACTTTTTATCATGTCAAAGAGTGTATATTTTAGGGTAGAAAATATGAAGCATAAAAAAGGAAAAAATTTGTGAATGTGTAAAAGTTATAAGTCATGAAATGACTTCTCACTTCTCACCACATGAACAAATGTACAAAATCCAAAAGCTATCTATCACTATCACAATTCCCAATCTATCTGTCTTCTACTGGTAGATTCTTCATTCTACATGTTTCTTTCTGTTTCTGTGTGCACATTTTACATTTTGTCATTGGACGCACGCAGTATTTTCAACTACATGCTACATGTGCTCAGCTGTGTAAATTCCCGATTCCCCAACCAGGGAAAATTTCTAAGTTTAGAACAAAACAAGAAGAAGAAGAAGAAGCCATACGAAGGGCAAAAGGGGAGTTGGAAAGCTGGAATGACAGTACTGGATACTGAATACTGGATGCTGGAGCTTCTACTATTAGTATAATATGGTGACGTAGGGACAAAAATACATTACAAAGTACAAAGTACAAACTACACAGGTATGTAAAATGTAGAAAAGTATCAACTGGGGAACAATGCATGTGTCAACTCAGCATTACACATACAAAAAGCTCTCATATAATGACACAAGCTTCTACATTCTACATTCTATCTGTAGTACAGATGAAGATGAAGAAGAGGAAGAAGAGATGGAGTGTGGGGGAGGAACGACGACGACATCCTCTGACTTTGACATTGACATCATCCTGACGATGTACATACTATGCACAATGCACCATGTAGAACGTGTGTCGTGTGTGCATTTTTCAGGCCATGTAAAATGTATCTTCTATCTTTTGTGCTTAATATTATTACATTATGCGTTGAAAGTTGAAAATGTCTTCCTTTGAGAAAAACTCTGGACTAAAAATATCTTGAATTTTCGGATTCCGATTCCGGATTTCGGAAGTAAATGTAATGTACAGCTTCAAAAAAGAAGAGTTGACAGTAAGACAGTAAATGAGGATTGAGGATTGAGCATATTATGTTTAATTTCCTACCGAGAAATTAAGAGAAAAAATGTACACAAGTTTAAATTTTCCATATACTTTTTCCTTCGTCAAACAGTCCTTTGGGATTTTCTGTTGGAGACAAAGTCCAACGTCGGAAGATACTCATTACTCATTACATTAGACATTATACACATTATCTGTACACATTATTTCTTTCTCAGAAAAAGGATGAAATTCGGCATGCCATTCCCATTCATTTTCATCTCTATTTCCATTCTACAGTCTACACATTTTACACATGTACTTTGTACTTTGTATTTTGTTCCACAACTCTAAATCCAAAATCTACAGTCTTTTACATTTTACATTCTCAGTTACTCCTTTGGAAAGAGAGAGTCTAGATTCTGGATTCTGGATCGAAAGATTGGAGCCTGGAGAAAAAAGGTACTGTTTTTGCGCGCATCCCTTTTTTTGACAAAGGACAAAAAGTAATATGACCATGATAATAAAAATAAAAAAACCAAAACCATTTTTTCTTTTTGCCTTTGCCTTTTATCTTTTATCTATCGACCACAAAAAGGATTCTTCAAAAATCTACAAAATGTTTCACCGAAGCCAACCCCGAACCAGAACCGAAACACAAAACATACAGAGTTTTTATTTTTTTTTTTACAATGTAATAAGTAATAATGGTAAAATAAATGACAGTTTAAATGCATACGAATAAAATACTAAAATACCAGTGATAATAATATGTTCGTAGCCCTTCCTTTCTTTTTATCTTCAGAAAAGATCATCGGAATCATCACCCTTGTACATTGTACATTATGTTTTGTGCCCGCCTATTTACCAGCATCTTTCACCCAAACTTGTTGCTCCTTTTGCTAATCTACATTTTTTTAATAGTTGTTGACTGTTAACTCTCGACACAATACAAAATACAAAGTACAAACGTAAAATGTAAAGGTCGATTCATATTCAGGATTCAGTAGGAAAAAAATCCCAAGGTATTGTTCAATTCAAAGAAGAAGCAAACAGGCAAAAAAATCAGGTATGAGGAAAAACTACGGTATTGTGTATTGTGTAGACGATAGACAGTGGATTTTATATTTTGTATTTTGTATTACAAAATCGGACACAAAAAGTCAAAGCTTTGTTTTGTTTTGTTCCTTGTAAAGCCTAGTATTCACTTCCACTTTTTCACATGAAAAAGGCCAAAATGAAATGAAAAATCGTTTTTCACGCGAGTTTTCATTTTGAGTATTCACTTCCAAATTTTTCAGCGTG
>JABASP010002003.1:0-23490 GCA_019776565.1 Sminthurinus signatus | reverse complement strand
CTTCTCCCTCTTATTCTATCTCTGATCTCTAGTTGTATATTCGTATTCGTATATTTGTCCTCAACCAAATCAAGTACAAAGTACAGATAGTACGTCGTCTTTAATAGATATTAGATATGCGTATACCGAGAATATTACTAGTATTTGATATACAAATCACAAAACAGAGACAAAAAACCAATGAACAGGAAGACGAAGAATAAGTGAAAAAAGAGGAAACCTCAGGAAACTGTATTTTCTACATGAATACATACAACGACCGAGTCATTTCACTTCCAGTTTCAGTTTCAGCTGAGCTGAGTTTAGTTTGAATGTTAAGTTCCCTTTCTCGCCAAGTCAAATCAGAAATTCCATGCTATGCTAATGCATAAAATCCGAATACGAATCCGACTGCAACTACAAATAGGAATCCAAGTATCAGGACCAAAACAAAACCAAGCAGAACAGTGAAAAAGTATGTAGTGGAAAAAGAAAAGGAAGAACAACAACAGCTCTCATGAATAAATCCATGAATATTTCATAATACTTTCGGATAAGTTTAGTAGAGTATTTCCACTCTTCCTCTTGAATTTCCAGCCTTGGAATGTACAATGTATAATGAAAAATGTAGGATGTAGGATCTAGATTCTGGAATCTATATTCTATATTCTATATTCTACATTCAATACAATAAACATGTAAGTTGGTTGTCTGATAGGTAAATACAATAGTAAATAGTAAATAGAAAGAAGCTAGTTGAAGTATAATGTACAGATAAACAGATAGACATTAAAATCCTCCCAGAGACAAATTTCCTGTCGTCTCTTCTCCAACCAAGATCAGAGATCAGAGACGACAGGAGAAAACCTTGAAAAATAGACAAAACTATTACTCCTGCGTCTTGACCATTGACCATTGACAATTGTCAATTGAAAATTGACACGTATTGTCAGAATCATTTTCTGATTTCTGATAATCGTTAATCGTAGTCTACAAATAATTATTAGTTCATTCAGTAATTTGTAAAAATAGGAAAAAGTGCATCGCGTATTGAGTATTGAGCATTGATCATCGGGAATCTGTTATCTAATACTAACTGAAGACATGTTTTCGGTGCATAATGCATTCATTTCACACTTCAGCTCAGTATAAAGTATAAACTTTTTCCAATTGCCAATTTCACAAGTTAAAACTAAACTGTGAAAAGAAGGATTTTGATATTGAATGCCTTTGGAATTTGGATCAAAGATCAAAGGGAAGCAATCCTTTGGAAATCCTTTGATATTTGAGATATATCTGTATAAAAAGTACAAAAAAAAGAAAGCAGTGTTGATCAAAATTGAAAGAATTCCAATTCGGATTCCGATAAATTCCAAAGACATGCTGAACTCCTTTTGTGTCTTATATATTTCACTGTACAATAGCTCTAATGAATGTATGCACAATATCAATACAAAATACAATACAATTAAAACCTTCATACACAATATTATGCATGTAACCAGAAAAACTTTTTGCATGCTATTTTATGCTCTAGACTTAAGACACTATGCATTATTTATTCTTGAATATTTTTGAAACAGAGGCTACAAAATACAAAATACAACGTACAGAATACATCATAAAATATACCCTTTGTACTCGGCACCGCTATGAATCGAATAGTCAAATAGACCTAGTTAAATATAAAATATAAAATAATCACCATGCAACTGTCATGAGCTTTTTTCTACCATTGTCTAATGTCTAGTGACTTGTGTGTGTAATAAAAATACTTTCTGTGCACAAATACCCTTGGTCTTCTCCTCAATGCAAAACATGCAAACACCTGGACATTGAATATTGAATATTGAATGTTGACTTTGAACTATGAACTATGAGCTTGAGTGAGGAACCCACCATTAAATATTACACATTTTTAGTACATGCTGTGCATATCATGTACGGTGCATGGATAAAGTATAAATGCTAGCAGCTACAGCGTGTCTCATCGGTATAGTAAATAGTAAATATCCACTACCGATTACCGATTGTCGATGCACATGAAAGTTTTATTAACTCAACGTCCCTTGCCAATGATACTATTAGTACATAATACATAATAGCTCATTTTTTCATACATCATGCATTCAAATTCCAAATACACATGATGAAGGATTTCCAATAAATGGTTTGCTTCCATCGTAATTACTGTAACTATTATTATTATTTATTTATTGTGCCTTGCACTGATAACCCATAACTGACATTGATATTCCTATTCTAATGCACAACTTCTCCAGAAAAAGACAAATAAAAATCCTACACGCAGCTATTAATTACTAATTACAAAAATGTTTGATTGAAAATTGAATTCAAGCCTTTTACACCTCGATCTACAGAATATGAGTAAAGATTAAATTAAATGAGACAAATCGACAATCAAAAATTAAGTTTTTTTTTTAGAAATGTTAAGCTTTTTATCATCACAGTCAAAATCAAAATCAAATTCAGGATCAAGCTCATGCTCATGATCATTATCTTCACGAGATACATAAGTAGTGAAAAAAAGGAAGGATGCCAAATCTAAAGAAATCCCGTGGTGTTCATTCTATAGAACCCAGTCCACTTTCAATTCCAAATCCAAAACCACGTCAAAGAAGAAAGTAAAATATATACAATATACAATACACAATACACGAAACACAATATGCAGAATCCAAACTACAGAATACACAATACAGAAAGAACACCCATAAAGTAAAAGAACCAGTTTCGTTTCAACTTTCATCTGAAAACTCGAGCCAAGCCAAGCCAACTCTTTTCCCGAGTACAAAGCTCAAGCTCAAGCTTCTACAGCATACAGCATACGTACAAATTGGAGATGTAAAATGTATAATATATGCTACATGAAATACTGCCCCTTTTACTCAGTACTCAGTACTCCCTTGCGCCCTTTCTCTCTCGCTCCTCATTATTTTGTACGTGGTCCAATTAAAATAATATCTACATAATGCATGACTTACTGTACAAAGTATAAAGCATAAAGTACACATTACACATGTAATATGTAATACTCACGTACGAAAATGGAAACTAAATACTAAATACATGGCGGCGGCAGGAGTAAGATTTCTTCTTACTCCATTCTCTTGCTTTCGCTTTCATACCTTTTCAATTTCAATTTCAAGTTCTCCCAAAGGTACATAAAATCATAAAATGGAAGGTACGAGATACGAGGTATTATATTATGGGAGTCATGATAATAAAAATAATGATGATGATGAGAATAATTAATTTGACTACATTCAAACCTAATTATGGACTACGGAATGGATTATGGATTATGACTACACTGATTACTATTATTATTATTATTATTATTATTATACTAACTGTACATTGTACATACAAATGAAAATGAAAATCAAAACGTCATGAGTCATGAGGCCAGGACCACAAAATGCCATGTAAGAAGTACGAAAGCAGTGCTTGAATGCACAGATATTTATGGTTTAACTCAATTACAATGAAAATTCACAAGTCCAACACTCTACAATGTACAATGTACAATCATGTACTTGTGATTTTACTTGAAAATGTAGACTTAGACACTCGAGACTTTAGATTGGAGAATTGGAGAATACTTATAGTTGCACAACATTTTATATCGTCTACTTTGAGCTTTTACTAATCTTTTCATTTAATAAAAGATGAGATTTTGGAATTAAATAAAGTGGATACGATGGCCCCATGTTTAATGTTTAATTATGTTTGATTTAATGCAAATAATAATAATCTATCTACGTCCTATAAAATCCGTGTCCCGTGGCGTCATTTGCATTACTCTGACTAAGAGAAACATTTCCAACATCTTCAAGTATTCTACGCATTGATGAGTGACATTATTCTTAGTTTGGAAATTGGAATTGAGAATTTTCCCCTGTGGAAATATCCATATTTTTTGATGCGAGAAAAATGTGCATTTTTATTTCACATGTTGTATTTGTATTTTGTATTATTGAATATTCATGAGACATTTTTTCCATTAATGTACATATCTGTCTTTTTCCATGTTAAATTAGGTACGAGTTTTGTTGAAAAAATTGTCTCAAGACAGAGAACAACAATAGCAAATGTATCATTTCATTATTGCCTTCGTTTTCTGGTTGACAGGAAACAAGTATAATAAACACCTTGGCGGAACAATCAGTGACCTAAATAGCTTTTGTGCCAATGTCCTTATAAAAGTATGACTAAAACAATGCAATAGAATGTTATAAAACCATCTATCATGTACATGTAATAAAATGAACACGAAATCGCAATACTGGCATTGTTGACCAGAAAAATCGACAGCTTTTTTACAAAGTAAAGCCACATTGAAATTGTGGTTAACCAATAACGAAATTATAAAATTACAATGATTAATGTTAGTTCTAAGATTTTTTGTTCATTTGTTTTCTCTCTCGCTATGAATAAGTTGTTTTCGGGATGATGTAACAACTTTACATCCCTGAGCCATCGGATAAGATTTTTCTGGGACACTATATTTTTCCGTCATCTGACGGGGCTTTTTACTTTTTACTTATAATGTACATAATATTATACCAATACTAATGACTGAAAGCTCAGTCAACATGAAAATAGGAAATGTACAAAATTATTAAGGTCATGAGCATGAGATGTTTTCCATTCCCCAAATTTCCAAGTTCCCTTTTGTTTTGCTTTGTTTCCTCTTCTGTTTTGTTTCATTAAAGTTTGAGGCACAACTTGGTCATTCAAATGAACATGCAAATTCTACCTCTGTATACTCTGTACAGTTCCTTCCAATAGAATGCAATGCAATTCAATCATATCATATTTCACTTCATATCATATTATTACACGTTTTACACGTTGTATAAAGCTCCTAAACTAAAGCAAAGGTTAAAAGGTGATCCAGATTCCAGATCCAATACAACAGCACATTTAAAAACCCTTGTGACTTGTAATACAAATATTTCCAGCAAAAGGCTGAGCACAGTTGATTCAATAATTTCCCACCATGTCATTTTTCTATGAGTAAACGGGACGTGAGGAATTTTGAAACCAATAGATTATAAGCTTTAGTTTTGTTTGTCTCTTCCGTTTTCATTTCTCTTTTTCTACACTCTACAATCTACATTCAAGTTTTTCAAGTTCTCTGTATTATTATCTTTTACTATTAACTATTAAAACAGGACGGAGCTAAATTGATAGTACATACTACTTTTACTTTTACAAGTATAATCTATAATAATCTATACAAATATATATATCTGTTCATTATTCTCAAATCCTTGAGGATTTTCATACATATTATGACTCATAATATTTTGTATCAGGAGGAAATCTATGAGCTCGGATCTCGGATTGTACACAATAGTGATACCTATATTCAATGCCATATTCAATGTCTATCTTTCCAGCTTTTCAGTAAAGAGTGTCAGCAGAATTGAAGAACTCAGAATCATAGATAGACACGCGTACACCTGAGCTAAACTGAGCTGAGATGTGAAATGTGAAAAGTGAAGAGGAAGGAGAAATAAAAGTCTCTTAGATATTTCCATTCTTGTTGTTCGTCATCAAAATAGCTGTACAATGTACAATGAACAAGCTACAAAATAATCATATTCTCACGTAACAAATCTTTCAGTCAAATCCGAATCCAAAGGAAACCAAACGACAGTGCATGATCTGACTTTTGTTCACAATATCAGATATCAGAACCAGAATCCGAATCAGACCATCTCAAATCTCCAATTTCACATCAGCATACACGTAGAATGTAGATGATACTTGTAGGAAAAGGTTCTTAAGAAACCCAAAAAATCCTGATTCCCTGTCCTCTTTATCATTCTCTTATTTTTGGATCCACTTGTCTTGTCTGGGGCTGTCTTCACAATCTACGATCTACAAATCTACAAGAGCCCTCTCTTCTCTCTCTCGCTTTGTGTCTTTTACCTTTAATCTTTTTTGTACACGCCTGGTTCGGAGTTGGAGTTTGGAATGGCAACAAATCTTAAATCTTCCCATGCTTAAAGACACACGTACTTTCTCATGCATGTGCATAAAACATAGGTTTCTTTGAAAAGAAAGGGAACAAGAAGTAAATTCAAGACGCAAGACAAGCACAAGCTGAACGGAGGAAAAAGTCTACAAGTCTAGAAGACGAAGAGTAACAGAAAGATAGACAAACGCACACATGTACAATATACCTTGTACATTGTAGATTGTACATATTCCCTTTTGACTTTTACCTATCTGTTTCCCTCTCAAAGTTATGTACACTCAAAGTACACAAAGAAAACGGATTTATATTACGTACACACAACTGTGCACATGAAAAAGAATCAAGTTGAGAGTAGACACTAGAAACTAGGCAGCAGAAAGTAGAACCAGAAACTAGAAAGGTATGAGAGGTACCAAAAGGAAACAGAGGAGAAAGATTCAAGAAACTTCAACTCACCCATCTAAATTCTTTACCGACTCGGCACGACATTCACTCACACACACAACTACACGACTTTTTAGACTTTATAACAATATAAAATAGCATACTATAATGCAGTTGGGTATAACATGAGTATATAAATGTGTGTGTGTCTTGTCTTGGTAAAGAAAGTACCTTTCCCGTTTTTCTCCAGTGTATCTACTCTCTACTATACTACCTTCTCACGTGAGTACTATCAAATTCAAACCTCTGAACTCTGAACCTAAACCTGAAGCCTGAGAGGACCAAAACCAGACAACATAAAAAGAATAAGAGGAAAAGGACAAAGGAGTATTTATATTGACAGAGAAGGAGAAGAAAGAAAATAAAAGAAAAACCTATTCTTGGGCTTGGCCTGGGCTGGCCAAGTCAGGACAATGAAAATGACAATGTACAACCAATTCACCATTTTTAATCCCAATCGATTGGACACTAAACGCTGGACATTGAACACTGGACAGAAAATAAAAAAGGGAAAGAGATAAATTCTTATCCAATGTGTAATTAAAATATGAAATCAGGGACGCTGTGTATGCACAATGTATTTTACATGGTTTTCATGGTGAATACTTTGAATATTATTTTTATCTATATTAATATTAATATTCGTACACTAGTACTTTTAAATCTACCTTTAGTCCTCGTGACTTCTAATTAGAATAATACTAATAATAATAAGTATGTATAACGAGAACCGAAGCTACAGATTCGAGGATTGTGGTAGCAGGCGGAACAATTCCCGATTTCCTGTAACCTGTCCCTCCAAAAAAGTTAGCAAAAAAAACTAAGTGTAACAATGACCACTTGCATACTTCAATCTTGATTCTTTTTTATTCACTAAAATAAAATTAATATTCTGGGTGTGGAATCTCCACCAACCTACATGATTATCATGAGGAAAAGGCGACGGAAAATCTCCAGAAGAAGGCAGAAGACTGAACAATGAGGAATAAAGTGGGAGATACAAAAAAATATAATGTATGGGAGGAATTCCGCCACACGTTCCCTGTCAATGATCATTTATAATAAATAATAAACTATGCAGTACAAGTATTTCCAAGTACACATAAGTAGACATAAACAAACACAAAGACCCTTTTATTCATACTTTACTATATTAAATATATATTATGGATGGTGTATGATGGATGGAGGATCCAGTATTTATTATGCATACATAATAGATAGATAGAGCACAAAATTTACACGATGGAAAAAGTGAATGAAAAAAAGAGTAAGCACCGAATATCAAATGTACACACAAAGTTATATCACTCGATTTTCTCTCCTTCCGCCATTTGAGGATCAATGGACTTTTTCTTCACACACAACATACCACGTACAACGTATATCGACTACAGAAGACATTTGCAATATTTACACATCTACATTAATGGAATCTATACCACACACTACTTATACTAGAATGTCTGAATTCCGAGTGTACATTGGAAAAATATGCACTGCTTTGAACTAGAAAAATAGGATATGTACTACGAGGAATTGTCCACTATACATTTTACATTATTTTCCATGTTCCGTTTCATACCTCATATCCTATACTAAATAAATGTACAATATACACCGTACATGTGTACATATGATGAGTCGTTTACGTAAAAAAGCGAAAGGAATAAGAATGGGAGAGAATCAGATAAACATGCTCCATATGATACGAATATTATCCTACATCGTCTCCTGCGATACATGCCATTTTCTCTACTATCTATCTACATTTTCTATATAAGTGTGTCTGTGGAATATACTTTCATATAAACGTTCATCCATGTACTGGAATTGAACCGAGAATCGAGCTGAAGCAAGAGTAGGCGAAACGTTTCGTTTGGTGTTTGATGTCGTGCAATGTTGGGACTTTGTCCGTGTGTGTTCGTGTTGACTACAACTAACACTGCCATTGCCACTGCCTTTCTCTTTAGTTTGCATGCATATAAATTCATAATAATTTACCCAACTAGGATGGACTGAGGACTGAGCTCAGAACAAAACTCAACTCAGTGTATATAAGTTTTTGTTTCCAAAAAATCAAAGAATCTTCTCAAATTCAGTTTTCTGGCCAAAGTGTCCTGGCAGCCATCAGCAAAACAAAAGTGTTGCTATTTCATTATACGTAGAACGTTGAACATTCTAAATTCTAAAGAACTCTTTTAGTATTGCTTTTAAAAGGTGACTGGCTGTTCATTTATTATGAGTTATGCAGCCGATGGGTTTATTTTATTGGATTTGTTTCCTGTCAACCAGGAAACGAAGGCAATAATGAAATGATATATTTGCTATTGTTGTTTTGCTTTTGAGACAATTTTTTTCAACAAAACTCGTATCAAATTTAACATGGAAAAAGGCAGATATGTACGTTAAGGTTCAAAATTGCTCATGAATATTCAATATTCAATAATGCAAAATACAACATCAAATATAAAATTCTCCTTTTCCTCACTAATTCATCAAAAAAAAGAAAATTATTCAAGATTCAGCCTGTGTTTTATGTAAACATGAAACAGGAAATTATTATAATTTTATTTCGTAATCTGAAATGTTAAAAGATGAACGTGAAAATTACCTCTAATTTATAGAAAGGACCTTGAACAAAGATAATTGATTCATCTTCTTAAATAAAAACACTAATGATTTTATTATGGACGCATATTATTTTTTCTGTAAAAATATTATACAAAATCCTTCAATTTCAATTTCCAAACTAAAGATGATGTCATTCATCAGTGCGAAGAATATTGATTTTTGAAATATTCTATAGCCATTTCTCTTAGCCAAAGTAACATCACATAACGTCTTCGGATACGGATTTTATAGAAGGTAGATCATATATGAAATATATTGTACAATATACAATGTACACCGGACAATATGTTGACATGTAAAAAAGATATAAACAAATGAAGATTGTGGCTCTTGTGGTGCATTTCAACAGTGCACAAGTCTCAATTCTTAAGTCTCAAGACAAGACATTATTATTTTTTGCTATTACTCCCGTAGTCATTACACTGCTATGGACTTCGTACTCCACGCTCTGTACTCTGTCAAGTGTACACTATTATCATTACCCACTTTTGGCACTCGGACTCCTAGTAAAGTCTACCTAATAATAAAGTTGAGCTGGAAATGCCGTATGTTAGGAGTCATGACATTACTACAGTTCCAAGAGTTCTTTTGAATTGGAGCTTATTTATAATATCAATGTCTACAGTTTGGAGTGAAGAATCTTGAACCTTGAAAATACGTTTTAAAAAAAGCAACTAGATATATTTGAAAAATAAGACAACGTATCTATTAATATGACGAGTATCTGGAGTATAGAGTATGCAAATCTGTTTCAGCTCTCAACTTTTACTTGACAAAAAAAAAGAAAAAGAAAAGGACATTAGCCACTAGCACGAATGACGAGGACGAGCAAGGAAAAAAAAGAACAACGGAGAAGGAAGGATGAACAAGTGTGAGGCAGTACAATGGAATATACAAATTACATTAAATAATCCATGTACATATTGTACATTGTACATACGTACATGCACATTTAATACGTCTACATTCTTCATTCTAAAGTCTACATTCTACATGATGCATAATGTGCATGTCAGTGAATCGTCTGTGGGAAGAGGCAGAGAGAGAGAGAGAGACCGACAGAGCTCAGTTGTAGAATTGAGTAGATGGTTCCCAGTTCCTGGCTTCCTTTGATTTTCCATTTATCTCTGTCTAATTTTGCTTTCTTACTCATCCACTCTCCACTCGACTCACTATTCACTATTCACTATCTCACCAACTCACGCGTGCTTTCTTTCTTTCTTTCTCCCTCTCTCCCTTTCCCTGTTTCTTATTAGCCTTCATTCTATACTCTGTACTGTATATTGTACATAAATACATACTCGTTTCTCTTCTTTTTTTATTTTTACTTTCCTTTCCTTTGGTCTATTTTATCTCTCGTATCTTGTATCTTTTGACGAAGGAAGTAAAGAACAGAGAGTACAGAACACAGAGTACAGCTGGAGGAGAGTAATAATAATTACATGTTAAAATAATATTAGACATTAGACAGCCAGTCTATATGAAATCAACTGTACTTTGTACTCACTGTTCGTAGAACAAATATGTATAACATCATAGACAACATGCAGTAGACATATACGACCGACAAATGTCTCTCTCATCATTGATGAAGTTTATTCTTTCTTACATCTTATCTTTTCATTTTTTCCACACATAAAAATTATGTGGTTCCCAGTTCGCAATATAAATACACAATACACACAGTACGCAGCACCAATTTCACCCAAGAAAAAAGAAACAAATGGATACTATTAGTCAAAAGACTTGCATAAAGCATATCTCGACCACGTAATGAAAAAAAAACAGGCGGGCATAATAAAACTAATGGAAAGATATCCATATTATTATTATTATTATCCATCGCCACTCTCCCACTCATGAAAATACTTTTTGTATTTTTACAAGAATTTGAATAATACTCTGCTATTATTTCCCTATTTTTAATATCCAGTTTCTTGTAAATGTAAATGGACATCCTTTTGTATTTTGTATAGGAAAAAAATGGGTTCAACTTAAAATGTCCAAAATTAAGCGGTTTCATTTTTCATTTAATTGCCCTCTTCTATCTAGAATCTAGAATTTCCCAACCAATCATTAAACAAATTATCTCTTGTCTAGAATCTAGAATCTAGAGCTTAAAACGAAGGGCTATTCACATGGAAATAATACAATGAAATTTTTTTTATTACTTGCATAATAAAAAAAGTGCTAGTAAAAGTCCGAGTTTATCTATCTTGTTTCTTGATTCTTGATTAAAATATTTTAGTTGGAAATTCCCCGCTACAATTTGTGGCTTGAGATTTAAGATTCTAGTTAAAGATAACAAACCATAATAATTCTGAAAGAATGGTCAGAGTTAAATAAATTCCTTAATAAAAATTTAACTACAATGATAAACCATAATATTAGTCATGATTACAGTCAACAGTTTTACACTTGAAAGTATATTTGTTCATTCCTTTGAAACTTGTTTGAACACTTGTTTGTTTGTTCACATAAAATAAAATGTGGGTCACAAGTGGTCCACACTCCGTATTCCATACATATTTTTTTTACAACACGACCCAAGAACCACATGTGAGACCAAAAAATATAATCAAATACAAGTACAAAGTACAACAACATATGAAACACGTAGCATATACCATGTACAATGTACATATGGGAATTTCCAGTACAAAGTGTACACAGTGTACAACACATGTTGACCATTCACCATAAACCATAACGGGCAGATGTAGATTGGTACATAGATTGTCGACAGAAGCAACAATGTTTTGAATTTTTATATTCTGGATTTTGACATTCCTGAATGAAGACTTGAAGACTTGTAGGAATTTGTAGTTGGAAATTCTATATTATCAATATCAATGATGAACGAGGAATAGAAAAAAATTTACCGTGATGGTTATCCGTTTCTTAAAGTTGACTACAGGAATGAAGAAGAAGGGTCACCATGTAGTAGTAGACTTCCACTACTGAAACTACTGAAGAATGATTGTAAAAACTATTTTTAATCTGACATGTAGATGAAGCACTTCGAAGCATACTAATAATTATTAATAATTTATTCCTTCATTTATTTATTTATTCTTTGACTAGGTCTTATTTATTATTTATTTTATTTATTTATTTATTAAGTATTATTTTTATTTGTAGTAAAAGCCAAGTGTAAATGATTGATTATTACTTGATACTTGATTAAAATGGTGTATATTATTGTTATAATAATTATTAGTATTATATTTTATTTATTTTTATATACAATTATTTATTTAGATAATGATAATGTGTGAATAGCAGGATTAAACTGATTTGATTTTTTTATTCTTTGATTGAATATTAAATAGATGAGTAAAGAAGGGAGGGAAAGCGATATATAAAGAGAAATTGATCTCCAATGGACTTTAATTAGTATAATAATAATTATTATTATTTATGATTTATGATATTTGATTACAGCTATAATAATTATTTATAAAATGGGTAGTAGTATAATAATAATTATTTATCGTCTACTCTTTTCTATTATATTATATTATTATGTATTTTTTTTACTACTAATCCTGATTGTATATGTTTTCTTCTAATCTATTCAGTCATTGGTATAGATATAATAAATAGATATCTGTCATATCATACTGTTTTTTATTTTATTTTTTGATTTTGTATTCCTTTTTTGAAAATCTACGTGTTGATGTTTGATGAAGAAATGGTAATGAAATACAAATACGAATACGATCAATAGCCAACTGTTTCTATATTCTATATTTTCTATGCTAAACTAATTACTCTACCAATTATGTTCTTAATGATGATGATTATATTTTTCCTACTTGTACCATGTCCTAGAAATCCAAAGGGTAATCCAAGTCACAAACAAAATCGTTGTCCATGTCTGTCTAAATATTATTATTTCTATTTTGAGGATTATGATTATTATTACAATAACAATAATTATTTCTAATGTTTTATTATTAACTGTTGATAAATAGATACTAGATACATGTATTCTCGTTGTTATTGTTATTATTATAATGATTAGTATTATTATGTACTAGTATTTTTTCTAGAGAGAAGAATGATTGACTTTGTAATTTATACTTTTGATTTTGATTATTATTATTTTTTTTTTTTTTGATTCAAGTTGTATACATTTGTTGCCTCTTTCCTATATCTCTTCTCATCATACACTTGGAAACTAGGATTCCTTTTCTTAATATTTTTTAGATCCACTCCTTGTATCACACACACAAGCACAAGCACAAGTGCACAACAAACAGTCACAGCAACAAGGAAAAGAGCAACAACAAGGAATTTTTTTCCTTCACTTTCCCCCACGGAGCATTTCCGCACCCTTCCAGTTCCAATTTTTTTTCTTTTCAATTTATATGATTATTTCTTTTCAGATCTTCACTGTTCACTATTATTAGTCCTCTTCTACCACTGTTCACTATTCACTATTCACGATACACTGTTCCACCTCTTCCTTTCCTCTATTATCAAGTAAGATGATTGTAAATGTCTCAAAGAAAAAAAGAAAATCCAAAAACATCCAAACTCTTTCTTTCTCCAACAAAAAAACTAGTAGTAATATGTCGAGGAGTATGAGTACGAATAAGAGCACGAATACGAAAACGAATACAAACACAAGTACGATAGTAATACAAGTAGAAGTAGAAGTAAAAGTACAAGAGTCGTCTAGCCTAGGTTGTGCCGAATCTTCCTCCTTTCCTCTCTCTCTCTTTCTCTCTTTCTCCTTTCCCTTCTCGTACTTTTGCTTCTCCAAAATGTGGAATCCCTTTCTCTCTCTCTCTCTTTCTCCTTTTGGAATATTAGCAAGCCAGTATGTAAGTTTACATATTTATATATGTAGTGTTATGTCTTGCATCGTATGTAGGATATGCACTATGCACGCAAGTGAGTTTGTGAAATTTCTTTCCCATAGCTAGCAAACTAAACTAAACCAAACCATAGCATACAAAAACAGCTAGGGAGCTAGCGAGAGAGCCAACAGCCAACCAACCAACCAAACCAAACCAGCGGGCCAGCCAATATGTGTGTAGTAGTATAAAGTATGTAGTAAGCTTCTCTGCTTTCTTTCTCATCCTCAATGTACAATATTATATTACTTATGCTATTATACACATGTGACTGTGCCTGTACCTACATTTCTCATTTCACTCTCTACTCTTTATTCTGTACTTTGTACTCTGTACTTTGTATTATTACAGCTGTACGTTGGACGTCTAGTAGAATCCAGTATTGGTATGCCCAAGACATGAGCATGTATGAGTATTGAGTATATATACTATAGTATAATTGTACACTGGGTCTTCACACAGATATAGCTATAGTTGTATCTGCCATTCCTTTTGGTTTTGGGTTTGGTGTTGCCTCTTTCTCCTTTTCGTCATCATACAAGTACACTGGTTAATGCGGCATAGAGAGAGAAGAGCAGAACAGAACAGAACAGAACAGGACGGAACAGAGCCGAGTCGAGTCGTGGATCTGCGCAAAATTTGGGTTTTAGGTTTTAGGTCAATTTTGCGCCGCTCAATATCGCCTTCACGTAGAAAGAAATCGATTCTTGTTCTTGTTCCCGTACTCCATCCATTTCATTTTGTACTTGGTAAACTGTACATTGTACACTGTACAGAATAGTTTAGTACAGTACTCTACTCTCTCCACTCTCCACTCTCTACACTCTACAATCTACAGTCCTGTAGACTCGGAACTATTCCCTTCTCCCTTTCCTTCCACCGTCTCGTGCTCACTCACTAACCCGCTAGTGTCCTCCTTTAGCTGTGCCCCGGCGTGTGCTCTTACTTTCTCCCATTCTCACTCACTCACTCACTTCTTTTTTTTTGCCATATAACTCAACTCAGAGTTTAGACTGTAGAGTGTAGAATGTAGAAGGTATGGAGCATACCGTGCATATATGCACCTGTATTTTATATTTACCAAAGATATAAGTATATATCTATATCTATATCTATATCTACATGTTATATGAAAAGACATACAATATACCTAAGGCATGATATGATGTATTAAGTATGAAGAATTAGGAATTACGAAATAGGCATCACATGTACACCAATACAATATTAATATGCAATGTACAATGTAAACTATACTGTACATTTTATATGGTTATACATATTTATATTCTTGTGCAAATATCTATATCTATAGACATTATTTTCTACTGTCTACTGTCTATTGTCTACTGTATAACATGTGTAATGTAGAATGTAGAGAGTAGAGTTCAAAGCAAATGTATTGCATTTTCTATGTACTTTTCAACTACTTGGAACACTCCTCGAGAGTTATCTAAGCAAAAAAGTTGTCTCGGGTTTCTCTCTTTCTCTTTCGTTCCTTTTCTTTCTGTGTGTGAATGTGAATATATTTATGTGTGTCTGCCTTTCTCCATTCTCCATTCTCCATCCTCTTTTCTCTCTCTCTCTCTCTACATTCTCTTGCTCCTGACTGTTGCTAGTTCAGTCCATGAACTCGCTCGACTCGACCATGCTCGTGCAGGCAGTGCATTCGCCTTCCCTCGATGCCTACGTGTACGTTTTGAACTCGGAGTTGGGAGCTGGGAGCCAGAGCCTCAGCGTCAGCTGCTCCACCAAACGTACGCCAGGAAAGCTTTCTCCAAATGGAATTTCTTCAATCTGTTACCGTCCAGGTGCCGACACTTCCTGAGTCTACAGTTTAGAGTCTAGAGTATAAAATCCAGAATTTAGAATCTAGAATCCTGAGCCAGAACCAGAACCAGACCAGACCAGAGGATACCCGCCCAAAACCAAAACCCAAAACAAAAACCAAGCACCCTCTTCCCACCAAAACTTGAAACTAGAGAATCTATCCTAATTCCAACTTTCTCCAACGGAGAACGTTCTGTTAGGTTGACAGGAAGGTTTTAGTGGGTGAAGAATTTGCAAACACAGTGCTTTCACTTTTTCAATTTTCAATGAACAGCAAAGCAAGCAAAGAGAACTGAGCTGGAACTGATACAATTTACTCTCAAAATATCGTATAGGAATCCAATTCTTTATGGCTTTTGGATCTTTTTATCCCAAATGTTAAATGCACATTGTAGATTTTGCATCCCTTTAAAAGTGAATTAAGGAATCCTCTCTTTTTTTAACAAGTCATAGACGAAAGACAAAAGACATTCAAACTTTCTCCATTGAATTCTACATTCTACATACTTTTCTGTTTTTGTACTTTCTCCGGTGGTTGTTCATTGATTATAGAACCATGTGTACACTGTACATTTCATATTGTTCATAGAGCAAAATTACTCGGACGTCATATGGCTGTGTGCTTCCATTTAAGTCTACACATTACACATGTTCAACATGACGGAGGTCAAAACTCAAAAAGTTTGAGTAGCATGAAACCTGGAGGATGGCTAAAGGAGATAAAAGAAACCCAGCTAGAACATTTTTTTTTGTATTTTTGTACGTGAGAAACTAATATATTGACTCAAGTTTTTTTATAGAGTAATTTACAAGTTCAACTCGTAGTCGTAGTCGTACTCGTACTCGTGTGCATGTGTGATCAAAGGTCATTAGAAATTCATTACTTAATCCACTATCCACTATCCAAGGCATGTACAATGTACATTGTACGTTGTGCATGTGCTCTGTATTCAGTCAGGATTCAGTAGGCAGGAGTGAGACTTGGAGCTTAAAACTTTGTGCTCAAATTCTCACTTTGTTCACTACTCTCACAACTCCCAACTCCCAAGTATTCATCTTCCCAACTACACTCCTAAGCTCCTAAAATAAAATACTTTCCCATTCTCCCAAACACATGTCGGATGTCGGAGTAGAATGAAGTGCGTACAACATAAATTAATCCAACTACACGCACACGTAGATATTAGACGGATGTTCCCATTCCTCTTCACTCTTCACCCCATACCCCATGCAGGTTAGCTTTTATAGAAAGCTTCAAAGTTTCTACCTACAAACGAAAAATTCAGACCAAGTTGGTATTATCACAATTCAAGGAGCATGGAGTAGGAAACTCTCTTAATCTCGTCAAAGTGCACCTATCCATCCCAAATTGAAATTAGACACTGTAAATTATACCACACTATTCTCCGTTCTCTGTTCTCTGCCCTTTGTACATTTTCTTTTTTTTGCACCTTTTTTCCTTAAAATAATGGTAAATGAAAAGAGGTCAAAAAAAAACAAACTAAAAATATGTACTTGTTCACAAACAAAAAGAAGCACAAGTTTGAGTATGAGCATTCAACATATGAGAAGATGTGTGGGAAATTAGAAAATATGTATTTTGCTGGTTCTTCCCAAACTCAACATTTGTTTTCCTTAGACTTTAGACTTTAGACGTCCTTCGCCATTCACTACGCTTGCCATGCAGATTTTACCTGTACAAAATACAAAAGTACGAGTTGGGACAAGGTAATGTTGACGGTGGTTTTGTAGCTTGTGGATTTTCTATAGCCGAAGCCGAAACCGGTGGAGAATGAATAATAAGTATGCACTTGGCAAGTTTATGGGTTTCCGTGTGAATTACAACCCTGAAAGCTGAAATATGTGAGACAGGAGACAGACTAAAGAGAGACTCAAGACTGGAGACTCCCGACTCGCCTCCATATTTACTACACATGTCTTATAAATATGCAGAATGCACAGGCAGAAAAGGGATGAGATGTTCTTGTTCTACTTTTTCTACTGGAATAATGGATAATGGACAAAGTGCACATAGATTGGATATTGGAGAGATGCCAGTCAATAAGTAACTTTCCACTCGCACGCCATATTCAAACATGCACAATGTACATACAATTTACATTGTACATTGTACACTATATAGGCATCAGACACACAGATAGTAGATAGTCCAACAGTTTTGCCCCAAAGAAAACCATATTTTTGAATACTTGGAATTTGGAGTACACAGGAAGAAAAAGGATAGCTAATTCAAAAAGGGCAAACCAAAACCAAAAAAAAATACTACAGAGTATTCTATACCATTTGATTTAAATCCTATCTACTATCTACTCGGCTTTTCACAATGAAATAAAGTAAAAAAAATCGTCACGAAGTGAGGATTTTATATCGCCTTGAAAGCATAAATGCTTTAAGCCCCGGATGCGAAGCTGACTACAAAAAAAATCCTGTCTGTCCCCTGTCATACAACATACAACTCCTGCCGTATGCCGAAAATTTTTGTACATACATATTTTCATATGGGCATAATTGGCTGCACGAGGTGGTAAAAAAAGTTTCATATTTTGTATTTTATACTTTACCATAGACAATTTTCTGAATTCTTCAACTCTTCAATTCTTTTTAGAATTCATGTATATGCACATTTCTTAGAAACAAGCCACAAAAACCCTTAAGTCGGCCAGTGTATGAGATATTTCCAAAATGTTGGTAGGCCTACCGCTGGCTACGCCACTGATTGTACATAGCCGGATGGACAGACACGAGGATTACGATAGGCAGCTTCGCTTGCAAAAAAAAAGAAAAAATAATACATGTTTTCTCTTATACACCTCCCAATACTTATTCTTCCTCAACCTTCTCCTCCTCCTATTCCTCTATATTTCTCCTCAAAGGTAATACCATTATCACCCTTTACTTTCCTCGAATAATTTATAATTTTGCATGAAGAGAAGGAGAACACGTGTATAAAAATGTACACACAAAACTTGCCATTTACTTATTTCCACAAGTATACCTGTGTACTTGGATTCTTGAAGAATGTATAATGTACAGTTACACGAAATGTTCTATTATTATAACAAGAAAAAATTTGCCACACTCTTGGATTTTGTGTAATATAAGAATATGGGAACTGAAAGAGTGTGAATCCAAAATCCAGAATCCGGCCTCCTCCAAATTCTCAATTTCAAATCAAACTCATCAAGTGAGGTGGAGCATGCAAGGAATGACAGGTAAAAAAGTGAAAGAGGAAATCACCGAAAAATAATACAAGAGGGAAAATGAGGTTAAAGACATGAACCAACCACATAATGGAAATTATCCGCATGTGTACAAAGTACAAACCAGAGAGAAAGAGAAAGAGCATCTCCAAAATGTAATTTTTTCACACCCTTGCCCATCTTAAAATATTCATGTCTTATTTCAAAGAAACTATTATTATCTCTATGTAAACATTTTCCAGGGTCCAGGATTCATAATATTGCAAGAGGAAAACTACATTGGAATTTACAAGGCATAAATGAAAGAACCCAGAATCCAGATTTCATTTACATTTACAGGGATAATTTAAATAATACACACAGAAAAACTTTGTATTTTGTATTTCGTAGTACAAAGTCATGAGCTTGAAGAAGAATACAAAGTTTAAAATTTTACCCAATAATATTTTGATGAACAAAAGTTGAGTGAGGAAGGAGTAAAGCAAGGATAATGATAACGATTCTTGTCCAGCATCCACCACCCAACTCCCATCACTCCAGTTTGAACTGCATCCTGCATTTCTCTTAGTGAATCTTAGTAAAAGTTTCTTTGAAATTGAAATTTCGTACATAAATATAAAAACAGTACTTGAGAAGGTTCCGACTTTGTAATTTGTAATAGAATCCACAGTCCACAGAGTAAAACTATCATCATTACAAAAGGATTTTCTCTGCCCAATAAAATGAACACACAGTCCACGTTTAGCAACTAGTAAGCCTACTTTAAAATCTACAAGGTACGAGGCTACACGAAATAATATTATCATTTATGCTCAATGCTCAATGCTCATCGTTACCTTTTATTACACATCTTATTCACAACATTGAGAATCTAGAATCTACATTCTACATGGAATTCAGAATGAGGAAAGTGAAAGTCCACTATATTATTAGTATTTGTAAGTGTACGAAAACTGAACACTGAATATGCTCAATGATCAACTGCAGAGTCCAGAGTCTCTAATCGTCCGCAAAATGAACTTGTACTTATGAACTTTTAAAATTTTACATGTGTACTCATTGCTCACTTTGCTAAATATTATAGTTTTTAAGCCTCTTTAAAAGCTGGACGGCTGCACTTCAAAAACATGTTACACATTACACGTGCTACCTGCCACAAGTTTAGTGGATAAAAAAATAGATAAAACTGCAAAATAAGTCTTTAAAAGTCTCTTCTTGAGATTCGTAATAGTAGTAGAAATACAGCTTAGTCAAAAATAAATCCGACACAATGTACAATGCACCATCACCATAATTTTTATGCACTTTCCAATTACAAATACACAAACTTTTTTCTTAATGTTTTACGTCTTTGCAATGGAAACAACAGTAAAGCTGCCACATGTTGTTACATTTTATGCACATCCAGGAAACTACAGTGTGTACTGTAAAAATAAACCTTAATATTACTCATTAAATCCACCACGAGGTTTAGAATTTAGCATTTACAGCATGTACAATGTACAATGTAAAATGTACAAAGTTTAAAAAATAGATAAATTTTCTCCACACTCGGAATGAGGCTCCTTTATTCTACATTTGAGCATTTAGAGATTTGAGTTTGAAGTAGTTTTTTGAAATGGTTCATCAATCTCTAAAAAAACAAGATTTTGTTTTTTTTTTTAATTCAGACACTTTTCAAAGGATTTCAGAGACGCTTCTTTTTACTTAGGGTTTCTTGTGAAAATAAAAACAGGAGAAAATATTTTTCGTTATTAAGTTTCAAAGGAAAAGATTGAAAAGATTCTTCTCTACCTTTGACAATACAAATTCGACATTGAATTATAAAGAAAAAAGAAAACAGGCATTTGAGTTTGATAAATTTACCAACCAAAATGTGTTTAAGTTTCAGAGGGCCACATAAAATACAAAATACAATACAAAATTTAATGAGTAATACGTCACATTGTGACAAACTAGAATGGGATTTTAAAGAAAGAGTAAAAGTTCATCATTTTAAACAAAAGAAACAAAGTTTAGTTTGTGAGAATTACAGCTTTGGGAAAAATAATAATAATAATAGACAAGAGAAACAAAAGTATACAAACATGTCTACACGAAGAGGCTATATTTAACAAAGAAGGTGAAAGAAAATAGAGTATGGAGTATCACTAGAAAACCACTCAAAATCAGGGAAATTCAGCGTGTACATTGCACATTGCACATACACACACACACCAAAGAGAGAAAACTGCCAAAGGAAATTCTATAAATTTTATTATATTACACTTATCTGTAATAAAGTGTGCACAATAGTTTATTATTATTTATTATTATCATCATTTACTTAAAGTTGTTCTCGTCCGTTGTTGTTGTTGTTTTTGTTACTATTTTGTTTTGTTTTTGGGTTCAAAAGGTTGTAGACTGTAGACTGTAGTTGTAGAGTTTCAGAGATGACGATGACGACGACAATGACGATTCTCATTTCAACAGGAACAAGAGCAAGATGAAAAAGGAAACTCGCCATACATTTAAATGTTCAAAGTTGTTTTGAAAATGTATACTGTTCACTCTTCCCTTTCAGTTTCACTCTTGACTGTATTCGTATATTCTATTTTGTTTTCATAAAAGGACTGTTTCAACTATACTTATTGTACAATGTCAAGCATTCACGAGTATCATAAATGAAAATACAAAATACACGCTATACATAGACACAATGTGCATTGTACATATTATATTATATTTTATATTCATCAACTATATAATAGAAAGAGTATATTCGTATATTCTTATATGATGAAAATAATGAATGGTGTGATTACAACATCACAAAAACACAATTTAAAATTTGACTCCTCTCTAATGAAAACGTGAGGAGTGAGCATTGAGCATTGAGCACGCTTATACTCATGATTCATGATTATTATTATTATTACGTATATAAACAGCCATACCTAATTTCTTTGTATATATAATATTACGAACAGTGACATTAGACATCACATCTCTGAAATTCAGCCTCTTTGTGTATTGAGGAAATGAAAGAGAGGAGAAATGAATGAGGAGTTTATAGAGAAAAGAGAAAGCCTCAGCCTCACTAGTCCAATATCACCAAAAGAAACCAGAGTGAGCGAAAGTAATGAGACAGAGACAGGGGAAAGGGAGATGAACTCAAAATCCTCCTCTCAAATCTCGTCTCAGCTCAGCTCAACTCAACTCACTTGAAAACCATTTGTTAGAGGACCACAAACGAGGCATACTGATATAAATATAAATATATCAGTACTTCATGTCTATATCATGTATTAACAAAAGGATAAACGATGCTCTATTTCTCTCTCTGTATTATATACAGTATACAGAATATACAGATTACATTATAGATGTACCTTGACAAGGAAAACAAAGGGTTTTCTCATGTCTGGTCTCTGGTCTGCGAATTTTCAAATTGGAATCTCGGATTTTAATGAGTGCAATAACAAATGTGCTGTCTGTCATCTCACGTCTAGGATCTGGATCTCGAATCTAGATCTGAAATCTGAAGTCTACAGTTTATGCATACAGCTGGGACTATGGTTACGCATTATTATTTTACTATTTGTACTGTCAATCAGTGGGAGAAAGAGGATTTAGAACTTGGATGTACTAAACTATAACTATAGTTATAACTATAATTATACACATATACAGATATACTTGAACCCCTAGAGCTTATCTCCCCAAGAAGGTCATTTGCAAACATCTGATTCTTTAATCTTTAATTAAAAACCTGTGTACTGTTTATGTACTGTGTAGTTTTCATCAAAACCACCTTAAACCTCAAAATAATTGACTTAAATTTTAATACATGACATAAACTTTTCCATTAAATACCACATTATTTTAAATGGACCAAAGCTTCTGGTTTCTGTTATTGTCTCATCCAGAAATCCGGAATTCATAACTACTTTTATCTTTTATACCTTTAAAATGTAAATTCTGAGCAAATTCAAGTAAAACTCTTATTTTTTTTTGTATGTAAGCTCCTCTCCTTCTTTCAATTGCACAGCTCATAATAATTGTAAGATATTTAGAAGAACTCTAGCGATTTGTAGAAATAGTAATCATTTGCGTTACCATTCAGAAGACCGTGTACTGTGTACTGATATAAAATGGTAAAATGATCATCTATCTCTAAAACGGGCTGCAAATGAGGTTCAATTTCAATTTCAACTTCAACGGAGGAATACAACGTGTCTGCAGTCTACAGTCTGTATTCATCAAATAATAATAGGAAAAATAATAATATGGAATGCTGTTGAACGCACATTTTTTACATTTTTTTTCTACGGTGCACTGATTTCCCTGATTCATATTGTACACTGTATATTGTATATTCAACATTGCACATGTTCTCACTGTACTCTGTACATTAGAGAGCCTTAAAAAAACCACTTTTGAGAAATTTTGAGCCAGGAACCCGTCATGTTGTTCCTTTTGGTGTAGAAACTAACCTCTAAAAAAATCAGCTCATTAAAATTAG
>JABASP010002002.1:0-23527 GCA_019776565.1 Sminthurinus signatus | reverse complement strand
TGACAAATTTGTCCGCTAGGTGGCAGGTTTAAAAGTCGACGCAAAGCGGACTCAATCTGTACACAGACGGACGGACGGACGGACACCAGGATTGCAATAGGCAGCTTCGCTTCCTAAAAAAGTAAGAATAACATTTTTGCAAAAAAGCATAAGAGTTCACAAGAAGTTTCGGAATATGAAAAATGTACATTGAACATGTTGGAGCTTCATGGTATGTAAAATGAGATGCAAAAGTGCAGATTTTATATGCGCTCCTCCCATTTTTTACACGGAATGAATTTGCAAAACTCTTTACTCTTTCCGGATGGATAGTGAACAAATGATGTATAAATCTAATGTTCATCCTGGCGGAAAAGTCCTCTTAAACATCATAGCATGTAAAAAATGTAAAAAGTACAATGTAAAATCTAGCACCAAGATCCTAAATGTGAGAGATGTGAAATGTTGATGATGAATTTAGAATGATGGGATGATGTTGGGCTGGTTGGTTGGTTGAATGAATGAATGAATGGAGGAAAGAGCGCGAGAGAGCGGAGCCGGTGATATGGCAATTGAAGCGAAGGATCCCAACTCAATTTTTATACGATAATAAAATGCACATAAAATTGATGAATGCTCATACGAATCTGCAATAAAGTTGCTTCCATGAGCCTCCACACAAATTTATGACTCTGGCCAAAAACATGCAAGTATCATGTGTGGATTGTAGATTGTACGTTGTACATTGGACATGTGCTTACTAACAAAACACACATGTATGAATGCAAATTTTACAGTGTATAAAATGTACACATGTAAAAATGTAGATCGTATCAAGAATATTTGGATTCTGCAAAGTACATATCCGTATAAATCTCTCATCTTCATGTACAGCAAATACATGTATGCTCTAAAACGAGAATCTTTTTAGTCAAGATACAAAATACAAATTGTGGTGTGAAAGAGAAAGCTATATCTTTTTCTCAACATTCTCAGTTAAATGGGGGGAAACAAACAAACACAAAGAAAATAAGAAAAGACGGTGACGGCGAAATGGTAAAATAAAACAAAAAGAGGGGAAGAACAATCCGAAATCATAAAAAATATGCCAATCAAATTGCACTGTATTTTCTACATTGTACATACACAAATCTAGATTCTAGAATAATTCAGATATGATGAAAATATGAACAAGTATCAAGCAGAAAACAAAACAGGAAACCCAGGAGAAAGTACAAAGTACAAACTACACAGCCAGTTGAAATGGATATTTAATTGAATATGAAAGAAGGAATAAAGTCATATTAGACACAAAAGAAAAAAACAAATAAATAAATACAATACATGTGATTCCATTCCATTCTGTTCTCTGTCACAGCTGTGTGAAGTGGAAAATAAGAAAGAATGGAAGGGAGTTGTACGAGCCAAATGGATATAGAAATAAAAATGGGAAATAGAAGCATATCTTCTTTCTCTAGACTCTAGAGAAAACTTTTTCTCCCCCATTCTTTTTTCCATACACGTTTTCCACATATACGCCCCTCTTCATATTTTCCACTACACAATGCAGCATTTGCTGTCTATTTTGTGCGCTGGTGTATCTATTTGTTTGTTTGTTTGTTGGTACTTCTGTAATAGTTTCACGTTATTGTGCGTTATGCGTACAACAGGGAAAGATAAGACAAGACGTATTTTGTATTTTTGTATTTCTGATTCCTGCATAACTGGAGGAAACATGGGTTTTTACATGTGTAGATTTTACTTTCCCTTTGTTTCTCCGTTTGTTCAATCCACACAGCACTGCACTGCACTTTAGACTTTAGAGGTACGTTAGAGAGATACTCTGTTGGCAGCCACACAAGCACACGTTACATGAGATTGAGGACCAGAAAAAGGAAAAAGGCAGTGCAGCAAAAAGGGAAAAGGTAGAAAAAACCCCTGGTGCTGGTGGCGATAAACGTCTTAGGAATCGCAATCGCAATTACAAACAGGCAATAGGACACCGATAGCTCCAAGCCAACATCTCCTATAGAAACCCTCCTTTTTCCGCCTACGAAAATGTACAGTGTACAAAAGTAGAAAGTCCAAAATAGAAAGTAGAGCAACACTCAAACCCTGTAAGGATATTTAAGGTTCTTCCTTAAACTTGAGACTCAAGACTCAACACTCACTAGTATTTCAATCTGATACTTAATGCGTAATGTAAAACTAGCTTCAAAATTTGATACATGATTCCAAATTTAAGTTTATCTAGATTTTTTTACACGTGTTTGTAAACCCTGTTTTAAAAAGAGGTTTTTTATTCTATATTTAATCCATAATATTGAGTAAATAGAATTTCTTTGGATTTAAATTTCTATAGATGTACTAAAAAGTCTCAAAGTATTTTCTTAAAGTATATCAAATAAAACCATACTGAAAGCTGGAGGGTGAAATCTATATCATTCTTTCAACATCTACAATATACAATCTACAGTCTTTATATTATACCTATATCTTTTTTATTTCTCTATTTTAATTTTTAGACGCAATCCTGTTTTGTCTTAGCTCATCTTCATCTTTTCCCATAAGTAAAAAATCTGAGTTGTAAATTGTAAACAAAGTATTTATGATAAAACCTTTTGCGCTTTTACCAATGAATACAAAACCAAAGAGATTAAAGCGTGGGTTTTTGTATTGAGTACTTTCTCCTCGTCATTTTCTACTAATTTCTACTATTTTCTATTTTCGAATGTTTGCAGTAAAAACCCCGAGGCCTCCCAGAAACATTATGAATGAATTGGTCAACACGAACCATCAGGCTTGTGTCTTGTGTCTTGTGTAAGTAATGTAAATAAGTAATAACTTGCCATCTTTGCCCTTTTCAATGATTCAAGGCTGAATTGCTCCGTAATGCTGGAATACTAGAAAACCTAGAAAACCTAGAACCTAGAAAAGTGAAATGTAGGCTACTGCTGTCAGTCACAATCATTACTACTCAAATTCGGAATAAAGCTATAGGTCATGCTTGTACCTTGAAAAAAGGAGTAAAATAAAAATATCTGATGTATTGTTATTGCTTTTGCTTTTCAAAGGGTAGGGAAAGAGTACCGACTACAGACACTAATCTAAAATGTCTGTCTTGTGTCTTTATAGTTGTCAGAAGATGGACTACAGAAACTAGTATCTAGAATATCAAAAAAGTAAAGAAAAAAAGTAATATTGGATAAAGTTCTTTCATGTATCTGTTCTGTTTCTCCTTCCCCTTCTCGTCTGTGTCTGTCAAGGTTAGAATTGGCAAACAAAGGATGCCCTTTCAGCTTTCAGCTTTCAAATTTGAGCCTTCACAATTCAAAACGTCAAACATCAGACGTCAAACGTCAAAACGCTCATCGCCAAAGCCAAACCAAAATCGTAGACACTTGAGCCTCAACATTCAACATTTCATGATACACATAAAAAAGAGTGTACGTGAATTTATCCTTTGTATATAAAAACAACATGTGCATTATTTTCTCTGCAGGTCACAGAACTCTAAAGTTGAGGCACTCGATGAAAAATGTACAAACACCCATGTAATAATTTCTCGTTCTCCATTCTGGATTCTGGATAATATATCAGTATCAATATCAACGCTGCAAGTAAAACTCAATGTTGATGTTGATGGTATGCATTATTTTTTTTACAAATACCAAGTAACGTCATAGCCTCTATCTACTCCCGCATTAAACTAATGGATATACTGTGTAGTTCATGGTACATAGTAAATAAAGTATAGTTTGTAGAGTGAAAGCAGAGACGAAAGTATAGACAAAGTAATAATGCACTTCTCTTGAAATACCTACATTTCAAAATCCCTTTTGATTCTCTTAGTTTTTCCCAGTGAAAAGTTTTTGAAAGAGATAAAGTACCATTATTATTATTACAGTTATTATTGGAACTAGATGGAAGTGGAAGTGGAAGTGGAAGGTAGAGAGTGGAGAGTGGGAAAAGGTAGACTTTTACTTTTTACTTTGACTCGGAATTGTATTTGGACGTTGATTTTGACTAAAAAATTGGATTAATGAGATTCATATTGAGATTGCAAATGCAAATATTTGGAGAGAAATATCAAATATCAAATACCCAATATCCAGCCGAGTACCTATTATATATGTACATGATATGTACCTACATTGGAAAATGGGAACTAGAAAGTGCACGAATGGAGTTGGTGTTGGAAAATCACGGCATGTCACGATATGATATGTCAGACATTCCATTCCATACTGAGTCAAAACCCAATGGAATCACGGAAGTTTTCTATTGTCTACATTCTAGATTCTACATTCTACATATACACACACTCAACTCGACTTGACTTGACTTTGACTTTGACTTAGAACCTCCATAAGCTTCAACTACTTGACTACTTGACTTGTTCACTTCTTCACTTGAAAACGTATGAAAAGTTGGAGCTTTAAGTCAAAAGCCAAAGTCAAAGTCGAAATGTCAAAAAAAAACCTCGCTCAGTTTGGCTCACTAAATCAAAAAGTCAACCTCCTATTGAAGCTTTTTAACACGCCATGTTTTCGTACCCCAATTCCTCTACCAAACAAATACCAAATACCGTCCCCATCATCATCCTAGATTCTTCAGCATTACTATTATCATTAGAAAGCACCTATACGTTATACATCTTTATGTACGTATGTATACATATGATCTCCAGAAGGGTTTCTTATTTTTTCTTCTCTCCATCTTCATTTCCCTTTTTTATAGCAACTCCTAAGAGATTTGAGTATGGGCTATGAGGCTTTGATTTTAATCCTCAATCCTCAATGATAATAATACATACACGATTCTCCTCTTTCCTCCTATTGTTTTTTCAAGAGTAAATACATTACAGAGTTCATTCATCTCTCTTTTTGTAAGACAAATTTAGATTATGAGGAGAGAAAAAATACTGAGAATTGAAAAGAGGTGTAGCACAAGACACAAAAACAACGTGACACGCACACGGAATAATAATATTAGAATAATAAGAACATTTCCAAAGAAAATATGAATGAAAATTATGAAAAAGAAACGAAAAATGGACACGATACCTTTTCATATCTCACATCTTTTCATATCGTAACTCGCATTTTGAGCTCTGTGTTCTTTCTCAAAGCTCAAAACAAGTTCAAGTTAAAGCTGACAGAGGAAAAGGAAAAGGAGAAGAAAAGTAGACGTGTGTACGGTGTATGCTGTGCTTTGGAATTCGGAGTTTGGAGTTTGGAGCCTCTACAACTGTTGTAATGTTGACTCTGACAAAGTCACACATGGTGACCATATGTACATTTTACATCTTCTAATTAAGCAATACAATAGGAAATACCAAGAACTCTATCCTATATAATACGAGTTTACATATCGGCATGTTGCTTAAGGTGACTGTCTTGCTAGCAGCAGTGGAGAAAGCTAAAGCAAAAGAAAGGGGAAATGTTTCTACACAATCTAGAATATGGTACATAAGTGTCTATTCTCGTCTCCTTTCGTCTTTCGTCTTTCGTCTTGATGTCTGCGTAGAAAGCTTAAAGGAGGAAAAGAAATAAAAACAACCTCATAAGTTTTACGGTCAAACAAGTCACAAATACGTTGAGTAGATATAAACAAAAACAAAGACAAAGACAACGTCAGATACACAGACGCATTCACAGCCCATCCACATCCATGACGACTTTCATAAAACATTCACACATTGCAGAAATGGAGAAAGAATGACTTTTAAGTAGTTTGCACCAACCAGTGATGTAAACAGTAAACACCAGTAGCATCTCCTCCAACAACAAAGATAAAATACAAAACACTGTAAGCTCAGTCTCATGTTTATAATACAATATCATATGCATTTACAGTGTACAATGTACAGCGTACAGTGTACAGTGGAAAGCCAAATGTTGAAGACTTATTCCTTTCTTGTTTCCTCCCTTTCTGGCGTTAATGCATGAACACGGAGATGGAGATGGACATGAACATGAGAACTAACTAGAGTTTTACGAGTCGTAAAGTCGGTAGAGGGAAAGCTGCTACTTTCTCTATCATTCGTCCTCCATTCTCCATTCCACATCCTCCATTCTCTATTCATGCATGAATTTATACACATCTACATACAAGTACAATGTACAATGTTTGTATCTTTTTGCTCCCGAATCTTCCATGTGTTGTCCGTTCTGTTCTGTTGTCATCTTGACTCGGCAGCGGCGGCGGCGGACGGATAGATATTAAAGCCACCACATTGGAGACACACAAACTTGATGACAATTTGATGGCTTCCCCAAAGACTATAAGACAGATACCTTTTCACCATTATTCCACATGTCTTTGTCACATATTCACACATTCACATATTCACATGTGACCAATGTTTAATGTATGTATGTATGTAAGTGTGTGTATGTAATGCATATCAAGGTCTCTCCTTCATCTGCTGCTTCGTCTCCCTTCTGTTCGGATGTGCGGTTTTCCATTCCTCTATTTTCCTAGTACAATGACGACCAAGTGCAGAAGCTTCTAAACTATTTGGCTTGGTTTGACTTGGTTTGGCTTCTGGCTTTCACTGAACACGGAGCACTGAGCATAATAACCTTCATCCTTATTTTCTTCCTTTTGTCCTTAAAAGGAAAAGCTCAGAACAACAAGACAACAACACAGAAACTCAAAATAAAACAACATGTATCTCTTCACCTCTGCACAATGTACAATGCACTGTGCACACGGCATATCTTACAAAAGAAGAAGAAAAATAAAATGTAAAACAAAAAGCTAGAGTAATTTTGTACTTTTATATAAAAGAGCTGAGAATGTGTTGGTTGTTGGTGGGATGTGAGATCACCAGGCACAAGGCGACATGGTTTAGCTCTACTAGTACTCTCGTTTCATTTCATTTCTTTGTTTCTTCAATAAAGAAAAAAGAAAAGGATAAACTGAGCCTATGCTACTATTTCTGTGCTTCAATGTCAAAGTTGCATTTTGTAGATAGAAGATTGTTGATAGATAGTCAAATTTGAAGAAAATTGGACAAAATCCCAGGCTTTGGACCTGAGCAGAGGAAAGAGGAAAAGAGGCAGATGACAAAGGAAAATAGCTGTTACATTTGATCATGAGTAGAATTGAACGTGGTACTCACGTTTTGGATTCACCCGTAAAGTGTAAAGTATGTCTACGTGTTAATGTGAACCACGTGTCGCCGTAGCTTATGTTTTTATATGCACATCTTACATCTCAGATTGTTCTCATGTAATTTTTTCTAAAGGTAAAGATGAAAATTCAAGGCGCTAGTAAATCAAATACAGCAAATTGTATCAGGACAAAAGGTGTTGATTATAAATAAATATGAACTTTTCTGGTAGATGCTAAAAATGTCCCACCCTTTTAAATTGTGTGTCTAAACTTATTATTGGTTTAAAAAAAGAATCGATCCACAATCCACAGCCTTAATATTTGTTAGAAATTTAGGAAACCATGCAAAAGTGAATCCAAGTTTTTTTACACGTATTTATTCAGAACATGCCCAATTCTCAATGCTCAATACTCAATACTCAAATTTGAGTTAAACTTGCCTATTTGAATTCCACTTTAAGTCAAATGGGGGAAAGATTATCATAATTTATGGGCATTGGTGAATGCAGTTTTTTATCCTTCCCATCACATCAAATCACATCCTTTGGTACAAACTGAACGTCTTATATTATGTATTATGTAGATATGTGTTCCACTTTTCCATTTTCATCCTCATTTTTTTGCCTATCATGATTGATGAGCATCTTGAGTTTGGTTTGAGTTTGAGCTTGGTTTTGAGTGTTGGTTGGATTTTGATTTTGATTTTGATTCCCTTTTTTTGACATTTGGGCCACATGCAAATGCATGAAAAAAATCTGGTTAAAGCAAAAGCAACGACAATCTTGACTCGTTTTTATTGGACTGAAAATTCAACATTCAACATCCGAATTTCAAATTACAGAATCACAACCAGACCCAGAAGCAGCACAAGTTCAACACAAGTGAACCATATGTTTAATGCTATCTAGTATAAAAAATACAATCTAGTAAAGTTGGACAAGATGTGTACATAATAATAATAATACCATGTACTTACATATTTCACTTCTCATCATAGATACATGTAGAAAGTAGATATGTGTATGTGTAATGTTATAGAAAACTCCATTAAATCAGAAATCACAACTACCACGGAACTCTGGAGCTCTGGAGAACTCCTACACATGAAGATTTTCGATGAAGACTACCGGCTGCCGGCAGTAAGGCAGAATATATGCAAGTACATCTATATAGCAAAATTTCATACATTTTACAATCATCAGGATGTGTAATATCTGCACTGAGCATCATACAGAAAAAGAAGACATATGGAATACCGATGAGTGTATATTACATGTACTGTTGGCACTCATTGGTATTGGCATTGGCATTGGCATTGATATAGCTACTAGAAATACTTGAGTGTATGTGCAATGTACAATATACAATGTACACGCATGGAGGCTTCGAGCTCGAGGATTCGAGAAGATGAAGGATTGAGGAAATTTATGGGCAAGGACGTATGAGTTGCTCAAAAATGATAAGTTGATAAGTATTTTTCTATGGGCTCTAATATAAATACATATAGTATGTAGACACATGTTATACAGCTCTAAAAGTAGAGTATGAAAAGAGAAATAAGGAAGTTGGAAGCTGAGAGAGAACGAGAAACTTGCAGGAGGAAGAGGAGAGAAGCCATTGTGGAATCGTGCCCAAGTCGATCTTTTCCTCTCTCTTGCTTCCTCTGAGTACAGAGTACAGTGTACAGTGTAGTGTATGTATTGTAGATACTAGATACTAGATATCTAGATTCTAGATATACACATAGTGCAGCAATATCGACAGAAATAGTGCTGTAGCGTAACTCGACCGGAAAAATTGACTGATCTTGATGTCTGGAGTCTGAAATGATGAAATGAATTGGGCTACACATCATTCAGACTTTCACATGCTCCATACTTTCTATATTCTATATTCTATAAGCTCATAGATGTACAATGTACAATGTGTGATGCATATTCTACATTCTACATTCTACATATACAAATTCCGGTTGGTACATGTATTTCTTGTAAAGATTTCCCTTTTCTTCCTTTTCCCTTGTAAAGTTTCAGGTCCTTGACTCCTTCCTCCTATATCCATTCGATAGATGATAACCGTTGAACTTGAGTTGTTGCACGTAATATTTTGGTCGTGCTTTCTCCTTCTTCTTCCTCCCAAGGATCTTCATCTCTTCTTTTCCTATCTTATCTTTTTATCTCTTTCCGTTCCATGTACCATTGTACATTGTACCATACTTACATGTATGTGCTTACAGCTATATCTATGTGGGATATAAATAGTTGCAGTAAAACAGAACATTTCATGTTTCCTCATCTATCTTTTCTGTGCATTGCACACACGTATTGTGCATTGTAAACTTATAGCATGATGATAGAGCTATAGCTCTATCCGCATCCGCTTGTAACCACAAGTACAGATATTCTTTATGAAAGAAGGAAGGATGGGCCAAATTCAAACTCCTTTAGATAGTCCCGATCCACTAGCTACTATCTTTTCCTACTGTAGAAAATGGTGGCTACCTTAGTATTCCCATAAATGCTTAAGCCATTGGCATTGGTATTGGCCTTGGTATTGGTATTTTAAGGATATAACAAAGACGAGAGGAAGCCTCCGGCACTGCGGTTCCTCTTCCTCTTCTTTTCCTCCCGTTTGAAAGCAAATTCCCAATTCCAAATTCAGTTTCCTTCTATTGTCTTTCTCCTTTTCTTATACGTATATACATAATATATACGTATAAATACTAAATACATGAACATCGAAATTGCACATGCATAGTTTCAATGTCATGTACATTGTACATGTTCCTTCTACATATACAACTAGATAACTTATATATTTCTAAATGTAATGAAATGAGTACACTCTACTTTATGCTTTATACATGTTTGAACAAAATTCCTTTACGGGTGATTGCCCCCTGTATTTTATATCATGTTATGTTTTAAGCCAAGACGAAAGGCGAGAAACTGTAGCTATACGTATGAAATTGTGATTGTGACAAGGACAATTCCGATTGACATACCATGTATGCATGTAGATTGTAGATTGTACAATGTACATAATAGAATGTACATACGCACACATGTGCATTTTGTTTAGTGTGTAGCTTGCACATTGCACACTTTTTGGTGAGAGTTGCCAGATAGTCTCGTGGCGGTAGATGGTTGGATAGTTATATACCTATTTATATACATGAATTCCTTTAGTCTTAAGATATGTAGATAATATATATGTACGCATGTACAATGTAAGAATGTACAAGAGACGTGTAAAAACGTAGACGTAGTGATTTTTTTGTCATTTCCCCCCTATTTATACAGATATAATATATAATATACATACATATGAACTGCCTTGGACCAACTGTGAAAGCACGTCGACTGTCGATCGCCGACAATACCAGTAGCAATAGCAGTAGTAGTACGACTTTGTTCCCATATCCCACTGTTTCCCACATAGTGACGGAAAGTGGAGGGAAGGGAAAGACGGGAGTAAAGCTCCTTGGGTCTTATCGCGAAAAGAAAAGTCCGGAACTAATATCATGTCACGTCAGATTGACTCATGTAAGTAATGTTCGATTGACTTGCTTCAATGCTTTTCCTCTCCTCTTTTCCCTTTCTCTTTCTCTTGCCGTGGCTGGTCAAAACATGCTTGTGCTTTGGCATGCTTAGGTTTTGGTTTCGCTTTTCTCGCTAGCCAATTTAGACAAGCGGTGCTGATGTAATGCACATTAAACATGAACATTGAACGTTGCACACTAAACACTAAACATGCTTACCAGCAGCATTTTGACATTGTTTGTAGATGTGCTGCTTATTTTTTTATTTTTTTATGTGCGACACCTTAACACGCGCAAGTCTTAATTCTTCATTCTTCATGCTTGATCAGTATCAATTAGATGTGTAGTACATATGCTCGTGTTTATGTAGTATATGCGATGCAGGGACATTGAAATCACAACTTTATATTTGAATTTGTTTTGTACCTAAAAAAACCTTTGGCTCTTGTTTGATATTTGTATTGCATGTTTTGTATGAAAGTTGACCGAAGCACTAAATTGAACCATTACACGTAGACTGTAGATTGTAGATCGTAGATGAATGTTCCATCTTAATTTACTTAATGTATGTTTTTGTCAAATTGTGCGTGTTGTGACTCATGCGTCCATCGTCCATATGGAAATGAAAAACAAACAAGCCTTTGTTTTTTTCACTAATTCTGTACATGTATTTTCATTTTATGTACAACTATAGTAATATATTGATAGGAATAAAAAAATTAAACTTACCGATGATGCTAAGATTAACCAAAGAATTCCTTGTAGGACTAGACTTGAAATCTACGCGGCATCTGTGTAAAAAAAAGATGAATAGGGAAAATGTTAAATCAAGTCTACATACTTTTCTTTGTAGGTTAAAAAAATTTACAGTGGTTTGGTTTGGTTTGGTATGCTTTGGCTTACCTATAAACACCTTCGTCGTCCAATTTCAGCTCACTTACAAAAAGATGAGCGGACGGTTCAGACATGGTTTGGAAGTAAATTCGATCGCCCCATGCTGACCACCGCTTTGCATCCGTCATGGGTTTATCTCGAACATCATATCTACAATTTAAAACAAGAGAATTATTAATTAGTAATATTATTTTAGTCACATTGTAGAAAAAAAATGCTTCATATTCAAAATATTAAGTTTCAACATGTCCAACTCAAAGCCTTGTGAAAGGGCGGGAATTATTTTTATTGAATGACCCACGAAATGCAAGAAAAAGCTATCAATAATCAAGTTTGTTACATACGTTTGCATCTCAATCAAATAACAAAAAGCAAATGATATCAAATACTTTTACTAACAAGTCATTAATTTTAATAATTATTCATCGTACATTGACAGAATCGACGCAAGTTCTATTTTACTGAGCTGCACACATGGCTTTCATTGTAATCTCTTTGACTTTACAATGACAACGACACTGACAACGGATAATGGGTAATGGACATTGAGGACTTGCCGAGGAAACACTCGGAAAAGGAGAAAGTAATTCAATTGGGAATAGTAATGTTGTAGAAAGTATTTTTTTATCGTGTGTCAACTTTCATCTATTCTTTCCGCACTGGGACAGAACCAAAAGTACATAAGCAATATCCACAGTCTAAAGCTTGTTTGGAATGAACTTGGTGGCATCATAAAGAAAGGAGAGAGTTACATGTGTAGATTATAAAATCATCCACGTACATATTTGCAGAAAGTTATAGCAAAATGGACCATGAGTGGATGGACGACTGGATGGATGGATGAATAGATGGTTGATTTGACCTCATTACAGTAATAACTTGAATATTTTATGACTATGATCTCCTGTTTAGAGCTTTGTAAAACCTAAAACCTAATTCTAATTTAATGTTCTGGACTGCTCCCTCTCTTTTCTCTCTTTTCCCTTTATGAATCCCCTCACTCGGGCTCTCTTTCTCTGTGTGTGAGCTTTTACTGCGCAATGAGCCAAGTTGAACCTTATGTTTTTATTCGTATATCCTGGTCGACAACCGACAACCGACATCCCACATCCAACTTCTAACGTCCAACGTTCAACATGAACACAAAATATCATACATTACGTGCACACACATGTGTACAGTGTACACATAGAACAGAGCACAGAGCACACAAAACAGAAGCTTTTTCCTCTCTTTCATGGAAAACACAGATCCTGGCATTTAGCTTAATATTTTATTATACTCTCTTTTGCCTGGGGAGATCATACATGTGCAATGTACAATGTACATCATCATCATTGTACAGTATAGGTAAAACGTATAAGGTAGAGTTTGTGGATCCAGGTGCACTTAGTAGTAGGTACGGAACCTAGGAGAATGGAAGGTCAAATAGGTAAGCCATGGAAACTCAAAGATAAAGGATAGAGGACGAAGCAGCCCTGTAGACATTGAATGTGAGATACATGATGGAACACACATCCATCCATGAAGAATGAAGAGTGAAGAGCCAACGTTGAGTCAAAAGTCGAGTCAAGTCAAGTAGACCCAGGTGCATTGCGTTTCTTCTGTGGACTGGACTAGACGATTGCCCCAAGAATTTGAGTTGAGATCTCCACTCTCTCTTTCTCTCTCTCTTTCTTTCCCTATCTCAATTAGCTATCATTATGTTTTTACCTCTCGTTCATCCTCGACCTCCAACTCCAACTCAAATTCCAACTTCAACTTCAAGTTTGAAATGAAACAAAATTCAGTCCATTTCAGTGTCTGCGACCTTTGACTTGAATTAGTGCAAAAAGGTCAAAAACAGATAAAAACAGTCGTTACTTTAGTGTTTTTATCTATATTAAAATTACACATATTTTAAAAATCAAGAAAACCTACTGTACTTGATATTCTGTGAAAATGAACTCTATATCATTCTCCTTCTGTTAGAAACCTCTTTTTGTCATGCATGATTTTCCTGATTCTGGTTCTCGTTCAGGCTTTTGGTTCTAGGTTCTGGGCTTTTGTTTGTAATTGAGCATCTGGGATCAATTAATTGGGTCTGATTGTTAATCCAGAGTAATTGATTTCATTTTCAAAGTTGTTTCGAGTACTTTCTAATACTGGACGTTTGCTCTTCATTTCAGTGTAAGTATGTCTGAATGAATTTTGGGGTGCTGCTCCGTTTTAAAAGAACTGTCACTATTCCTTTTAATGTCCTTTCCTCTTGAATGGATGAAACAAAGGTGGAAAAGAAAGCTGAGGAAATCGGCTTGCAAAATAGTTTACAGGGGTAAATACAGATAAAAGCATGGAACCTTGATGTGGCGAAGCTTATTCAGTAATAAAGATTTGACTCAACTTGACTGGACCTTGACTCTCACTTTGAGGTTGACTTTGACTTTGACTTTGACGTTACATGGAATTCATTGGGTATTAGTCAAGCTTATAGTAAATACTAAATAGTAAATAAGACACGCTAGACATCTCAGGTAGTTAATCTCATTAAAGAGGGAGTAAAAACCTTTAGAAACCTTTACTTTAATACTATCATCGGATTATTATACTATATTACTACACTACAAATTGTATCCATGTTTTTTTAGTCAGTGAGATTTTGGTTTCCTCCGTCTGAAAACAAAAAGTTTACAAGATTTTTATAATTGTGATTCTTATAGATTAGAAAACTCTTCCTGGTACGTTTGTACTTATTAAGGAACCCCGAATATGTTAGACTCTTCTTATTTTTCAGGTCAAGAGACGGAATACCTGTCGGGAATTTAGTACAAAGACCGGCCAGCCCGCTTTGAAACTTTCTTTTGAATCTTATTGAGTATTGCTCCGACTTTATTAAAATTAAACTCTAAACTCTAAACTCAAGGCTCTAGAAGCTAGACTCTAGAAACTAGACTTGCAAAGAAATAGAGAAAGTGGAGAGTGGATAAAGTATTTGAGAGCTGTGTACTGAGTACTGTGTCCTGTGTAGTTGATTCATTCATTCCCATTTTCTTCCCTTCTATCTAATTTCACCTCCGTCCTTACGCTACCTTTTCACTTCCCTTTTCCACATTTAATTAAACTTGAAACTTGAGGAGAGTTGTGAAACAGGAGAAGAGAGAACTAGGACTTAGATTACAACTACAACTACAGCTCCAGAAGAAGACTCAAGATGGGAGAAGAATTCTTGAATTCTAGACTTTATCTTGAATTCACAGTTCACAGTTTACAAAATCTAAAATCTAATGTGAAAAGTCTGTTATCTCTGCTCACATGTATGGTTCACATTGGAAGTTGTACAGTGTCTAATGTAGATTGTGCCTTGTCCTTACGGTGCTTACGGTGTGTGAAGTTAGGTGAGGAGGCGGAGGGTGGTGAAAGAGGCATATATTATGCAAATAAAACAAATTTTGTACAAATTCCATAACTTTCAAGTTCGTATCTACTATCTACATTCTACATTCTACATCCACAGACTCAGGATTGAGAGAGAGAAGATGAGCTACTACTGCCCCCATTCCTATATTTGTATTTGCACTTGTACATTGTACCTTCTACATATTCAGTCAGAAAAAGATATATAATATCTACAGATCCAAACCCATACGTGTTTCCATCCCATATTTTACATTTTACCCTTGCAAGTCATATCCATATAAACTGTAAGCTGTAAGTTGTACAATGTGCAATTTACAACTTTCAATGTAAAACATGGAGTTATGATACAGGTTTTATAGGCTTGTAAATTATTTAATAACAAAGATCTATGTGCATATTGAAAAGTGCAATAAAGTTCATAAACATTGTTTCACCAAACTTTCATTAATAAATTTTCCACTGGCCTACATTGTCTAGTCTATTATATCGTACAAACGGGTCTGTAGATTGTACTGTATTGTGTGTAGATCAGATTAGACCCACATTTCATCTTACTCATATGTATATAGGTTTGGGTTGGTCGGGTTTTTGGCTTTGAATTTTGGATCTTAGTTATCACTTGAAATGCTGTAAACTGTACATTGTACACTTTACGATCTACAGTTGCATTCAAAAATTCAAAAAAATATTTAAAAATCATAGACATGTTAATAACCCCAGAATAAAATTGTTATGATTGTCGCCGATTTGAATGTTTAAAATACTTTGTATTTTCTTTAGTTCCTTAGTAGTTTATTGGTGAGTAATACGAGTAAAGAGTAAAATGAGTATGAGTTTAAAACCAAGGAAATTAAAACAGTGACTATTTCTAAAACTAAAACAATTCAAACTTCTGGCTTTAGCAACATGAGCCACACCAAGTGCCAACTGGAACATGACACTAAAGCATACAAAATGTAAAATTCAAAATGGAAACTAACACTCTGTATGTTTCTGTTTCTATTCCTGTTCTCTTCAAAGGAGAGAAAAGAGCAGTATTATAAATTATCCACTATCAGTTTCATCAGTAGAATACCACCGAGTATTTGTATTCCAGTGATGCTGAAAGGAAGAAGAAACAAAATATAATGGTGTAATGGTGTAAAATGAGAATGAAAATGAGCTTACTTAAGACTTTAGACTCCCGGGCTTTCACCTACTTTAACCATAACATCAAATAGAAAGGATCATTGCTCTTGTAATCACTCTTTCCTTTGTAGATTTGAAATAAGAATACTCTACTCCATAAGAATTTCGAAATTTCAAAATTTCAAATAGTATTAATCAGTATACAGATGCCTATTTTTCAAACAATATTTTTGTATTTCTGTTCCTTCTGAACCTTTGTACCTTTGTAAACACATACTTTGTACCTTTGTACAGTTGTTACGGAAAAGACAGAAACACTATTGAATCTTGGTATTTTATCCTGCAAATAATTAACTGGACTCTTCTCTATACTTTATGCAATCTTTTTGGAGAAAAGTATAGCCTTTCTAAAGATGTGGAAAATTAAATGCTTGAGGATTGAGGATTGAGAATCCAGCAACTAAAATGAGAAGATGAAGAAGCCTAAGACAAAACTCTAAAAGGAACAGGGAAAAGTTGAGTCTTCTTTTGAACACACACACACACACACACACACACACACACACATACACAGGAAGTGTGTTTTCCTTTCCCTTTCTTCTGTGTAAATGTAATACATTGAAACACATACTTTGAGACAGTGTGTCTGTGTCTATGCTGTAGTTGTAGTCTTTAGCCTGTAGCTTGTACTCTGTAGTTCGTAGAAAAAGAGTGGGAGTGAGGGTGAGAGTAAGCGAGAGAAAGATAAAGAGTAAAAGTTTAGTTCATCCTGATTATCTAAGTGTTTACACTTGAACAACTTTCACGCTCTCTTCCCGAGCTTTCACGTCCAACTCCAACGTGTAGTTTATAAGTATCTGCCAAAGAGAAACAGAACGAGGAGGAGAAGGAAAGCAAGAGAGAGAGAGAAAAAGAGATAGACAGTGGAATTTAAAGTAAAAGAGAGAGTTGGACAGTGAGATTGAGGTAGAGATAGACAAAAGTAACTGCTTTCCCTCCCAGTACTATTTTACCCCTATTCTTTGAGCAGAGTAGAACCAGCTACAGAGTGAATGCGATAGTATTTCTTGATAGTTTGTCCCCTTTTATTGCCCAAACCTTGTGGATTACTCATATTATTATCTATTATTATCTAGTGGTAATTTTCATGATAAAACATCCCATTTAGGTAGCTTCAACGTGTGGGGTGTGTAGCGTGTAAATTCACACACACACACATATACATTATACATCTGCAGCATCCATACTAAATACTGAATACTTAACCCCAAAACATTTCCAATTCCACTCCAAGGTGCATGAAAAAAACTACAGACTACAGTGAACAACTCGAGGTCCTTTTAATATTCTAATATTCTACCAACTACTAATTTTGATCAAATCAAATGATAGACCATTTTATTTAAAACCTGTTAACTTGTTAAAATTCTTAAAGTTGGAATCTTTGGAACAAAGTAAACTTTAAAAGTTACAATCACACTTTCACACTTTTACTATGTGAGATGTGAGATGCGAGAGGTAAAGTTGGAAAATCAATGTTGTAGAAGTGATTAATAATTTCATAAAACCTATTCCCTCCTTTTTTCACGCATGTACAATGTACATTGTACATCATACATATTTAAAATTATGAACAATGGACAACGGAACATTTGGTGAAATTTGGGAAAAGTTCTAGTGCCTGCCATCATCATTAAATGTGTGTGAGTGTGTGGTGCATTAGGTTTAGTTTTATCTCTCTGGTTTGGATTCATTCGTTGGAAATTGCCTTTGTGGATGTGGATAATATTGCGTCTTTTGTAGAGTTTCAAGTAAAAAAAATCCTTCTTTTTTAAATAATTAAAGGGAAAATAGGCGTTTATGTCCACTGAATACCGAATGAGTCCTTAAGGGGACTGTTCTACATTCTACATTCTATTTTCTACATTGTGCATTCTACATCTTTCACACAAGTATCACTCACTCACTCACTCACGGACTCCCTTTACTCCTGGCAATTTACGGTTGTCTGTTGTTAATGCTCCGTAGAAAATAGAGAAAGTAGGAAATAGAGAGCAAAGTAAAGTACAACAGTTGAGTACAAAAAAGTACAGTACAGTACACAATACGCATACTTTACTAGCAAATTGAAAATGATGAAGAAAAGAGGAAAATTGAAGAAAAGCCTTTTATGTAGACACTAATTTAATTTGCCTTTTGGAAGCAAGTCTACTGGGGATAGCAAAATTTTCAGAGTAACCCAACTCGAAGAAAAACGATAAGAAGGAGGATGAGAGAAAGAGAGAGAGAGAGAGAAAGAAGAGTAAAAGCACGAGCACAAGGAAAAGCAAAAGTATTAGAAGTAGTAGCAGTAGAAGGAAAAGGAAAACAAGGAAGAGGAAGAAAACGAGAAAAACTCACAAAAGGGAAAAAGATAAAATCTTCAACAAGGTAGAAGAACAAGAAGAATAGAGTACAAAGTTGAAACTACACCTTGAAACACACATGTATGTACATTGTACACTGTACACTGTACGTATGTATTTATGTTTGTATTCATGTGTCTAGGTATGTACATATGTACGTTTTGATAGACTATTCAGCGTCCACATCCACGGAGAAAAAGTTGCATGTTGCATAGAGCTTGTATCTATCCATGTTATTTCAGCTTTTGTTTTAACTTTCCCTTCAGGCCAGCTCAAGTTGAGAAATGAAAATCCTCTTCCTCCTTCCTTCTTTTATAAGAGACATGGTACATTGGTACATGGTGCACGGGCTACTGTATGTTGTATGGTATGTACTTTGTACTTATTTCATTCCTTTCCTTTCCACGACTCCATTCCCACAGAATTTTGGATTCGCCACTAACGCCCAATCTTGTGCTTGGTGCTTTGTTCTTTGTGCATATTGCCGAACCTACAACATCTATAGTATATAATATATGATATAGAACCCCTTATACCTTTGTATTTTATTTTTTATATCCCTTGGTCTCACCAGTCTCAGTCTCTTTCTCTGTCTCTGTCCACTAGATAACAGAAAAACCAAGTGAAAGCCTGAAATTCTCTGGTTCTATTCTCAATAGTTAAACTTGGACTTGGACTGAGTCAGCTCTAGAGCTTGAGTTAGAGTTGGAGTTTCCTAATCTAACGGGGATATTGTATAATGTAGTGCATCCTAATGTAATGTAATGTAATGTGCTTCGTATGTACACTGTACAATGTACAATGTACAGGACACTATAGATAATAGATACACTCGTATTTATACATAATGTACTTGAGCTTTCACTCTTATTCCCCCCTCCACTTTCTCCATTTTCCGCACTTTGTATTTTTACATGAACATGGACAATGGACAATAACGTTGGAAGTTGGACATTCGGCATTGGACATCATCCTATATACACACTTGAGTCCTTTGTCCTTTGTTATTTCCCATTTTCCTCCTTTCCTTTGGTTTCGGGGTTTTTTCTCCTATTCTATTTTCTTTCAAAGTAAGAGTTGTTTTGAGTTTTGTCCATCTCCTCATGAATGATATGATCCTTACAAAGGAATAAAAGGACAGTTTGCATAGTAAATAACATGATGTGGCATAATATTCACTGGAAAAGCTGTAGGCTGTAGACAAAATACAGATACAGATACAGACATTTGTACAAGTGCATAGGACATTGTTTAAAAGACGACTGTTTTGGACCATCTAAAAATAGAACAGAAAATAGACCAAAGACCTTCCTCGTTCAGCTTCAGCCTCACCCGTAATGTAAAAAGTGAAAGGTACTGAGTACATAAGAAAAGAGGAAAATACCCAGTGTTCTGCATGTGTAATGTGTATGTTGTACTTGTGTGTGTATGAACTTTTTGCTGACTTTTCCTCCCTTTATTTCATGTGTGATCTTGGAGTGAATATATGTAAAGCTGAGATGAGTGCAGATAGATAGATAGATGATAGCATAAGAATGAAAAGAGGAGTTTGAGAGGTAAAAGCTGGAACTGGAACTGGAAGTAGCACAGGCTAAAACTATAGTAGGATACATGTATGAATCTAAGAGAAGAGAAAGGAGACAGAGGAGCACAAAATATCCATGAAATATTTATGGAGCCATGAAAGCCTCTTTCCTCCTTTCTTATCAGCGCTTTCATCCCAGGTGAATGTGAGATGAGATGAGAGTAGTAGTAGCAGACTAAAATATGCACAAAACTCCATAAATATGACTTAGAAAGCCACCACTATATTTACAAATAAACAACCAGCAACCAGCCAAAGGAAGAAGGAGAACAAGAAGAAGAAGAAGAAAAAGAAAGAGAAATAAAGAGGAAGAGGCGGAAAGAATACAAAAGAAGACACAAAGACATGCATAATATATGCATGATGATGTATTTTCCGATCCTTCCACTTCTATTCTACTTGTACTTAGTTACTTATTTTTGGACCACTGAACCTACTGTATGTAGTCTCTACCTTTTTATACAAGAGATATGCAATACACACAATGTATAACAACAGCAGAAACAGCAACAACAGCAGCAGAAACAGAAACAGAAACACACATTTTCATTTCACAATATCACCAAAAGTTCATAAGGAGAAAAGGAAAGGGAAAAAGATGCGGGCACGAGGACAAAGATGCAGCAGGGGCTTTCTTTCTTTCTCCTCTATCTTTTTCATCTTTGCTCGTATATATCATACATATATCCATCTGCACTTGTACCATTCAGACAGAGGATTTATACAAGAAAATAACAACAACAATGACAATAAGAAGAGCAAGAGGAAGAAATAGTACGCACATAACTTTTGGCTATGGGCATTCTCCTCTTTAGAGTACATACAGCAGCAGCAGTACAAATGGATGTGAATGTGAAGGTGGAGACAAGGACAAGTTGTCAGTCTATCTCTGGCTACGCTTTAGCCACATTCTCTTCGCCTCATCTTTATTCTTATTCGTGTCCGTATCCTTTTATACATTGTATATCTTCCTTTTAATATACTCTACTCACGACAGGGACTGGAGAATGGAGAATGGAGAAGGGAGAAGGAGACAAAGAGGGAAACAGTAGGAGAAACTAGAAAAGAAAGCAGAGGTGAAGGAAGAGAGAAGAACCGTTTTCTTTTCCCCGTATACCGTATACATACAATATACAATACACAGATATTTCTTTCTTCCTCTTCCTTTTAGCTAACAATACACAACCTTTGATTCCCTCAAACTGTATAAATTCATCTTGTTCTTACCTCTATACTTTGTACCAGTTTGGAGTGTGGATATCCACCATCCACCGATTATGTATTATATATTATGTACTGTCGCGTCCCCACCCCCTCCAGACCAGACCAAAAAGTAAGAAGCATCACTACATAATGCATACAAATTTGTTGTCGAGGAAGAAGAATATAAAAAGATATAAAATGATATAAAAATGCCACGTATACATTTATATGTATATCTATATTCTACATGTACATGTATACAGAGGAAGAAAAATGTGGAGGAATTTCTTTAAAATGGAACTTGGCAAGTCTTAGACTAAACCAACCAGACTCAATCTAAATCCCATGCAAGTTTCACTTTCAACTTCCTCTTGCCTCTTCCTGTATAAATTATACATACCTCTCTTATGTACAATGTACATTATACTTTGTACATTGTGCAGTGTAGGTTGTATACTTTGCATTTTATATTTAAGAAGATGAGAGAGAACAGAAACAAGGAGCTCGTGTAATAAAAAATATAAAGGCTGTCCTACACAGACTTCCTTCCGACGGATGTTCGGATGTTTGAAGTGGAATGTAGAATGTGGAATGTGGTCTACTTATTTAAATATTACAGCTTTTCATTTCTTTTTCAATTCAAAACTCCAAACTCACAACTAACTTTGTTTTGTTTACTTGTTGTTTTGCAAAATTTCTCCTGTTAAAAATTCGCAAGCTTACATTTAAAAAATGAAAAGGCAGTTTGGCTAATATTTTTAGAAGCAGTGCTTTTGCAGGATTACTTTTTCATATTATAATATTTTTTACTTTCCCATAAAATTACAAATATCAATACAATTCAGTAGGATTTTTAAATGGATTTTTTTCTAAAGAAATTATAAATGTGCATTGAGATAAAAAGTAAAAGGGTTTGTGAGATAAGTTTAAGTAAGAGTTTAAATTCAAGGACTAGAGTCTTTTAGAGTGAAAAAGTGCACTTTTCTTTCCATTCTTTCCTTTCTTTCCTTTCCTGTTGAAAGGAGGAGAAGGAAAATTCAGCTATCTCAATGTCAAAGGTAGGAAACGTGAGATACGAGCCTTGGATTTTCACGTACACATTCACGTCTCGCTCCTTTTCCTTTTCTTTTTCTCATACGGTTGACATTGTCATTGTCATTGTTATTTTCATTGTCAGTGTCATTGGATTGTATTGGAGTGAAGAATTGTCTGCACGTTCATTCTTATGTATGTATTCTATTTCAATCTCCATCTTGTTCCACTACTTTCCGTCCTCATCTCAGTTTACAGTTTACTGTATTGTGTTGTCTTTTTTCTTGTGCAAAGTAGACACTAGACACACACAGTAGAAGCAAGAGATGGGCTCTATTTTCCTCCAGCTTTATTTCTGGGTTCTCAAGGTTGGACTGTCTAGTTTCTTGGTTTTATATTTCTTATTTCTTTTGACAAACTCAGCCCATTCCATCACTACTCTCTCTGCCCCTGGTATGAAATGATGGGATGTGTATTGTGTATTGGGTAAGTATGTATCGCTGTCATACAATTTAACTGTTTGTACTCTTTGTCACGGTAAACCGAGGAACGGAAGGAAAAGGAAACACAAACGAAAAAGGAACGTGGGGAAAAAAGTATAAGATCAAGAATGAAATGGACGGTGACAGACCAGACCAGACCAGACGAAGGACGGCACGACCAAAAAAGAAAGAAAGAAAGAAGAACCGACTGCACGTGAGCGTTCAACAATGAGTAGAGAAAGGGTAAAGTGTATGAAATGAAGTAAGCAATATGTCTTGTCGTTAACCACTCACTCAGACACAAAGGGAAAATGTACGGAATATTCACCCAATGGTCACCGAGGGAAAGTGATAAATTCCACGGTTCTAAGGTTCTAAGGTTCTGAAGTTCTGAGGTTCTGAGGAACGGTGGTGCAAAGTAAGGAGAAATTTATTGTAAAATCAATACAACGTCCTTTTCACGTATTCCAAGCAGATTTTCCCTTTTCTCTCACTCTTCACCATTCACCATTCACTGTTCACTGTTCAATCTCTTTCTTTTTCTTTCTTTTCAGTGTTGGTTTTTCATCCGGCTAAAAAAGATTTTGTTGTCCACCTGGACGAAATGGATGAAAGTGGATGAATTGGACGAAATGGACGAAATTGTGTAGCCATCTATCTGTCGTATATCTTTCGCAGACTTTAGAGCAAATAATATAGGGGTATTTTTTTTGTTTTAAAAATTGACCATGACTTTTATTTTATGATTCTACGTAAAATT